>JAVLUX010000037.1:26335000-26342500 GCA_032164185.1 Moxostoma hubbsi | reverse complement strand
AGACAGACCCAAACACGTCACAAGCGAAAAGTGTTGTGTAAGCTGCACAAATAAAGTAGCTAGCTAAGCAAACATCTTCTCACAGAAACACTAGCAGAGCCAAGATGAAAGCTAGAGTGCACTTTTAAGAAGGCAGCTAGTTACACAAGACCTACACATCAAATATAGATTACAACATTGTAGCTGCTACATTACCTAGTCTCGTATAATGACTACGTTTTTACAAACTGAGTTTTACCTGTCACGTACTACATTTTGCTGCAGTTTCCCGGTGAGATGAACACTAGGGGCGCTACAACAACTGTGCGTTTTATTCACGTTCACACATCACAACCACAACAGCTAATTATGACTTTATAAACATGTATTTTTTGCTCTGTTACTGACACTGCTATGCTATGATATCAAAACTCTTTTACTTCAAAGCATTATTTGAAAAACTATAAATTTTAACGCTTGTATTACAGACCCACATACACAAACACACTTACAGTATTTGAATGAATGAATGAGCATTTAGATTTATATAGCGCTAGTCTGACACTACACCTAAAGTGCTTTACACAGTGAACGGGACTCTCCTCAAACACCACCAGTGCGCAGCATCTATCTGGATGATGGGACGGCAGCCATAGTGTGCCAGTACACTCACCACACACTAGCTATTGGTGGAGAGGAGAGAGTAGAGTGATACAGCCAATTAATGAAGCCATGGAAGCCATGATTGATGAGTTTGGACTTGGGATTTTGAATAACCTTCAGTGCTTAGCCCTTAAAAAACCTTAAAGGGATAGTTCACCCAAAAATTAAAATTCTATAAGAAAATATTATATTTCTGTCAGACAGAAAAATGTGATTGGAACATTATGTACAAAATAAACAAGGTTTGATCAAATAAATCGCAGACAGTTTGTAATGCTACTTTGTTTGGCAAGCCTCAAGGTACTTGCGGTATGTCATAAAGAGATGTAAAGCGGACTGGTACCTCTTCGTTTTCACATCGCACAAATCAGCTGAACCACAAAAGGACCCACAAGAAGTCTGAGATCATTTGGGTTGTTCACAAATACACGTTACACTGCTCTGAGAGCGCTTGAAGTGCTCAAACAAACGTTATATTCCAATCGCATATTACTGTCTGACAGAAATATAGTATTGCATAATGTAATATAATTGGCTGGACTGTCATGAAAGTGATACATTTAGTCCTGGTTCGTGTAGCGTTCACACTGGCATTTTTAACACCGAACCTAACGATACAAAACCAAAGGCGTCGGGGAAAAGTCACGACCTGATTGGACAGATTTTATGACGTATATATTTTGACGGAACTTACCGAACATCCAAAACAATGGATACATATATGTACAGTATATATGGTGGTATTTTTACCAGCTGAGAACAAACGAAGAGTTTATCAATTGTGTAAAGGAGTCAAAACAGCGGCAGGAATTCCTCCGTTGTAAACAGAAACGAAGATATGCCGGAATGACGACTGACGGCGGTTCCGACGCCTGTCCCGAACTGTAATGGGCAAAATAGCTCCAATGATGAGAAGAACCAGGTATGCATGAGGTCAGTATTAAGGAAATTACTTCCTGTTTTTGGTCTGTTTAGATGTGTTTGGTTCATGTTGCATTCATATATCAATCGAACCGTCCCAGAGTTCGTTTGGAAGCGGACGGAGACCCACTTTTCAGGCGTTCTCGGTCCACTTGTTTGGTGCGCACCAAGGTTCGGATGGCAGCGTTCACACTTGTTCAAATGAACCGCACTAACAGAGCAATCGCACCAGAGTTCGTTTGAATCGAACCGAACCTGCCAAGTGTGAACACACCCTTAAACCGGTGTGTGAGCCGATTTCTGGACATCATTTAAAAGTGGACCAGACGTTCCTGTTGCTATGCTAGAGCAAGTATGATTAGGACTTACAAAGAATGATTAATGATCCAAACAGTCTCAAGACCTTCAGCAATGAGATATTGTGGGTTATTGTTATGAAATGCTTGGAAACGTCTTGCCATAGGGTCAAGGCCAGACTGGCCATAGGGAGAACATTTCCCGGTGGGGCAGCCACGAAACGGGTCTGAACGGGCGGCGATAAGCTGAAACCCAGGGGCGATTTCTCTTCCCAGTCCGCCCTTGCATAGGGTAATCTGGATGTTGTTTTCTGATAGCATTCTTATGTTCAGATATCTTATCCTTCAAATGTCTCTTAGTTCTGCCAATGTAAAAACAACCACAACTACATGATAAAAGATACACTACATATTGGGAGTTGCCATTAATGAATGAATGAATTTATTTGCCTTTATATTATCTCAATGTTTACAGGATCTGCATCTATACATACCCTTTGGAGGGGCGGATTATGACTAGCAACGGCCATTTAACTTCATCAAAATCAGCAAAGATTTCACTTAAGAGTTGGTAGCTATTTTGGAATTTATTTTTACAAGGTCTTCTACTTCCAGGAGAGCATGGAAACTTTCACCAGGTGGCGTTATAAGATTAAAGAGTGGCTCAAAACATGTACTGTAATTAGATACAGGAAGGTAAAGGGTCCTGTGAGAGGGCTGGTGGCCCTCATAGTCACATGGCCCTGTTGAGGGGGCCTTGTATAAGCTATGGGGGCCCACATATTTAAGCATATTCAAACATTTGTTTTCAAAGTTGACCCAGGGCACCAGGGCACTGGCCCCATTGGCCCGGTCTGTAATTCACCTATGCTGAAGCCAGTTCGTTTTTTTGTTAGCAGATAAATTACTTCACACTAACCTTTCTCTAAGAGTTGGTGCTCTTCTGAAAATGACCTTTGGGGGACTGAGAAAAATCTCTCTAAAATCACTTCGGATTAATTTAGACAGGATGACCCGTTTTATTTGATTGACTGTATTCCATTACAAGGAAAACTTAAGTGATATGTCTACCCATTTTTTGTCTTTTTTGAAGGCCTAGCCTAACTCTACTCTAGATAGAGACAAAGCTCTTTCACTAGCAGATTCAATGCACTTGTATGTGCAAAACTAAAGCGCTGGAATTGCCCAAACGGTAGATTGTTCTTGAGGTGGTCATTCCTATGTTCCCAGGGTCTCATGTTCCCAAGATGGGAACATAATGCACATATGGCACATAATGAAAACATGACAAAGGGTCCTATGTTCCCAGATTTATAGGGTTAGGGGTTAAAATGTATGAAATATTTGAACTTGAAATGGGTCAAATTTGACCCGAACATCCGAGGGTTAATGTGTTAACAAAGTTAGTTATGGGAAAAGCTCTAGCAGCATTTGCTTGTAAATGACACCTGGTATGTTCTGTGTGTGTGTGTGGGTGTGTTTATGTGTGTATGTGTGTGTGTATGTGTGTGTGTGTGTGTCTGTGTGTGTGTGCGTATGTGTGTGTGTGTGTGTGTGTGCGTATGTGTGTGTGTGTGTGCGTATGTGTGTGTGTGTTTGTGTGTGTGTGTGTGTGTCTGTGTGTGTGTGTCTGTGTTTGTGTGTGTGTGTCTGTGTTTGTGTGTCTGTATGTGCGTGTGTGTGTGTGTGTGAGTGTCTGTATGTGTGTGTGTGTGTGTGTGAGTGTGTGTGTGTTTGTCTGTGTTTGTGTGTCTGTATGTATGTGTGTGTGTGTGTGTGTCTGTGTGCGCGTGTGTGTGTGTCTGCGTGTGTGTGTGTGTATTTGTTATGCTCTTTCATTATTTAATGCAACCATATTCAGACAGTTTTTCCAGTGTGGTTTCAGTGGCAATGTACATTTAATATCCACAGCTGTAAGAAAGCAATTATTACTGTTCATGTATCATGATGTGCTTGCACAGGCAGCACGTAATTGGCTGGATAAAATCCTTTGACTCCGCCCTTCTTCACCCCCAGCACCAGCCCTGATCTTCCTCTTCCTCCACTTTAATGAACTCCTCACCTGTGAGACAGACCAGCTCCAGTCACATTAAAAACCTCATCCACAAGGGAATAATAAATATGCGTCTCCTTGCAACTCATAAATAAATAAGTATAAATGTCACGCTAGGATCACCTGCTTTGAATGATAATTCATCAGGTTCCTCTCCAACATAACTGAACAGTGCTCGCACACTCACACCTCCGATCATGACCCTGAGAGAAAGTTGTACTGTGTGTTTGAGGGTAAAAAATAGAAACTAAAAACAAAAAGATATACCATTACTCAGCCCTCTTGGACTTTTTTGGACTTTACAAGCAATCTTTTTCTAACTATGGCTGAGCTATCACTTTAAAGGGGCAGTTCACCCACAAATGTAAATTCTCTCATCATTTACTCACCCTCATGCCATCCCAGATGTGTCTGACTTTCTTTCTTCTGATGAACACAAATGAAGATTTTTAGAAGAATATTTCAGCTCTGTAGGTCAGTACAATGCAAGTGAATGGGAGCCATCATTTTGATGCCCAAAAAGCACATAAAGGCAGCATAAAAGCAATCCATACGACCCCAGTAGTGCCTCTTTTCTGCCTGTGCTTGATTATGGAGATGTTTTGTATAAATCTGCACTCTCCTATCTTTTACATTGGTTAGACACTATTATCAAGGTGCACGCTAGTCATCATTGTGAGCTGTATAATAGGGTCACTTAGCACTCATTGTGCACACGCTGACTTAAGCATCGGTCTCTGCTCATCGATAAATGTATTGTGGGCTTATTGCATCATACCTCTGTTCTCTAATTGTTATACCCATACGAATTAGGGAAACAAGCTTTTCGGTGTGCTGCCCCCCTGTGATTGAAACACTCTACAAAATGATTTCGAGATAAAAAGGCTGGTGTCAATGTGTACTTATAAATCTCTTATTCGAGAGTGTTGAGAAAGATGTATGACTTTGCAAATGCTTTTAAATATTATTTTTTGAGAAAGTCTGGAAACATCTGCCGCTGCCTGTCTCGGCCGAAACACTTCTGTAAATGCCATTGTTCATCTCTGTGAGTTTTATTTCCTGATTAAATAAAGGACGAATAAATACAAGTAGTGCGTGCTGCATCTGCATCACATTCCAAGTCTTTTGGAGACATATGATCCAAAATCAAGTCATTTTCGGTAAAAATCTTGACATCCGTTGCCTGCTTTGAAAAGATTGCTCAAGACATTGTATGACTGTATCACTTTTGGGTGAACAATCCTTTTTAGGTGTGCTCGTCCTAACACTGATATGAAGCAACAAAGCTACCAGAAGTCATTCATTTTCATGGACACTGTAGTTTAGGAACGCCTACAGTGTGAACGCACCACTACATTTTACATTTTACATTTACATTTATGCATTTGGCAGACGCTTTTATCCAAAGTGACTTACAGAGCACTTATTACAGGGACAATCCCCCCGGAGCAACCTGGAGTTAAGTGTCTTGCACAAGGACACAATGGTGGTGGCTGTGGGGATCGAACCAGCAACCTCCTGATTACCAGATTACCAGTTATGTGCTTTAGACCACTACACCACCACCACCACTATCCCACATCTCGTCTGTTTCTGAGCATGCAAGAGTGTGTGTGTGTGTGTGTGTGTGTGTGTGTCTCTCTGAAGCCCCAGACTATCTCCTTCTGCCAGGTGCGTATGTGTGCTCCATCTTCAGAAACCAGAGAGTGAGAGATGGACGAGTGGAGGAAAGACAGATGCTCGTGGACGAGAAAAAGCACGCATGAGGGACCCGTACAGCGGCCCTGAGACATGACAAATGAGTAAGAGAGAGAGCGAGAGAGACACTTAACAACACTCACATGTGCTTAATAAATGAATAAATAAATCAAATTGGATGATCAGATCATCACATCAGATGTACAGTGGCCCCAAAAAGTACTTGGACATTTTAGTGACACTCAGAAATGTGTGAAAGTCTTTGCGTTATTAAACAAAAGATCAAAGCAAGTGGCGTTGGTTTCTGGGAAATACGGCACAAACAGACTTTTTAAGCAAAAAGAAGTTAAATAATAAAACAATGGAACAATGGAAGTGAAAGCGGCCAATCCATTAATGTTCAAATAATCCGTTTCAAAGATGTAGTAAAAACCATTTACTAATCTAATTTTATAACTTTGTTGCCATGACAACGTAATGGCGTAAACCCTAAAATGACTAAAAACGATGATTTTAACAACTTTAAAGTTCCAATAATACAGAAGTTAACAGAGGAAGTATAAAGCGTCGATTGAGCTTCACTTGCACTGAACCCGGAGGATTTCTTTAAGGCTGCTGTACTTTATGAAGAAATTTAAGCTTAATGCTTTAAATATTTGCGTTTAATTTAATTTAATAAAAAAATGAACTAGTAAACAAATCAATTCATTTAAGTAAATCTAAATGTTTAAATAAACATGTTTATACTACTACTATAGATAAAACTATAAAACTCATTTTAAAATAACATTTCAAATTAATTAGGAGTAAAAAATGACACAAGCAATAACCAGTTCTGGACAAAAATAAAACAAAAAGGCAGGTGTTTAAAAAAAAGTTCATTAAAATAATTCATTCATTCATTTTTGGATTTTCTCCTTTTCTCCCCAGTTTGGAACGTCCAATTCCCAATGCGCTCCAAGTCCTCGTGGTGGCGTAGTGACTCGCATCAATCCTGGTGGCGGAGGACGAATCTCAGTTGCCTCCACGTCGAAGACCGTCAATCTGCGCATCTCATCACGTCGCTTGTTGAGCGCGTTACCATGGAGATCTAGCGCGTGTGGAGGCTTCCCGCTATTCTCCGCAGCATCCACGCACAACTCATCACACGCCCCACCGAGAGCGAGAACCACATTATAGTGACCATGAGGAGGTTACCCCATGTGACTCTACCCTCCCTAGCAACCGTGCCAATTTGGTTGCTAAGGAGACCTGGCTGGAGTCACTCAGCATAGATTCAAAACTCGCGACTCAGTACTCACTGAGCTACACAGACCCCTAATAATGAAAGGTTTTAATAAAACACAGAATAAAGTGTTGTCTAGCTTTTTGCTTATAGAGCCAGAGTGTGTTTGCAACTGCAGATGGTTTCATTTTCATTACACTTGGCAAACCTATAGATTTATGACTTATGGTCCAGTTCTCATCCACTTGCAAAGTGTCCATCAGTTCAACATTCATTTTGTGTGCACTTGCTACTAGGCACGTGGCAGCTTGCCTTCACCTGCACCGCCGATCCACGTAACACAGTTCAGCTGGTTGTGGCATTTTCTATAGGCACCCCTAGTGTCACCACATCGACACAACGTCAAATGAGTGACGGATAGGGAACAGCTTGGTTACTGTTGTAACCTCCGTTCACTGACGGAGGGAACGAGACGTTGTGTACCTCCTGCCTCATCACTGAACTACCCACTGAAATGTCTCGGCTCCTCAGCACAAACTAGAATGAGTGGATTCAAGCCACTTGCCAATTCTCATTGGCCTTTTCTCAAATATCAGAGGTGTTTGGGGCTCCCAAGTTTGACCCCTTGACCTCCATCAGGGAACGGAGGTTACAACTGTAACCAA
>JAVLUX010000037.1:26315000-26330000 GCA_032164185.1 Moxostoma hubbsi | reverse complement strand
GGGAGAGAGAGCTGGAGACCAGCGTGGGGTTCGAAGGAGCTACAGGCGACGAGATCGGGAACAGAGGAGAAGTTTGGGAGAAGAAGTGGTCTGATAAATGATGGGCGACTGCTAGAGGGGGCGTTAAAGGGGGTTGTATTTCATACAGAGTGCCATAAAGTGGCGTAGAAGGAAAGAGAGGGAGCGAGGATGGCCGTGGGGGTCCAGGTTGTGGGTGGTCCGAGCAGGAGATGAGAGGACTGGGTGCTCTGCGTCGCTGACCATACGAATGTGATTCGGAGTGCCTCAGCTCCGGCCTTGAAAACAAAAACTCTGATGCTTTGCCACGATACTTTGAGCGATGTTTCGGAGACAATGGATACTGGGAATAGGATGGAGAGAGGGGAGAGTGAGTCATGAAGGAAGGAGAGAGAGGTGGATGCGAGAGAGAAATTGGAGAAATTGGGGGATGAGGTGACGGAGGAGAGAGGGGTGCATGAGCGAGGGAGAGGGGAGACAGAGGGGCGTGGGGCAACAATGGAGGGGACAGAATCCCGTGAGGAAAAGAAATAGGAGAATTTGATGGAGTCCAGTCTTTGAGAGGCGGTGGAGCTGGGGCTGGGGTCAGAGGTATCGGGGTGGGAGTTAAGGCTGGAGTTAGAGAGGTCATGGGAAGAGGAGAAGAGGGTACAGGGTTAGGGTTAAGAGCAGCAGCAGGGCAGTTAGATGTTAAAGAGTTAGGGGGTAGGTTTGAGGTGAAGGAATGCTGGAGAGAGTGTGCAGTGGGAGGAAGGAGGGGTGCACAGCCTAAGGAATCAACTGAAAACCTGTGAAGTAGAAAATACAAGATTCTGTAGAACATGTAACATAGGGCATTGCAAGGGTTTTCTGCATGGTTTCTTATTGGTTCAAGTGAAAAGAGCCAACTCCTCTTTGCTATTCTAGTCTCTAGATACAGATCAGGTCTCTCCTTCAACAGAGGACTAGGGGATCTTACGTCAATGTCTTAAATGTCTTACGTTTGATTGCTCAGAAAAGTAATAACACTCAACAAGCCAGAATGATTTGGGGTGTCCGTGACTTCATGTCCATAGCAAAAATGCCAAAGTGTAATACTTTGGGTTAGGGGTTTGTCTAAATCCTTTACCCTAAATATAAGCAATAGTACACAGCAAAAAAAAAAAAAAAAAACACACACACACAAAAACATTTCTTACTTGTAAAAGGCATAAAATACTATAAAAAATCTGATAAAATTAAGTGAGGTTTATGCATAAAATATGAATTTGCAAACAGAGTATGAAAAATAAACTTAATTCAAAGGGAAAACAAGATTACAAGCAAATAGCTTTTTCTATTTTTAAGCATAAACCTCTCAATATTTTCTCTTAATGCTTATGTTAAACAAGAAGAGTAGCTTTTTTTTGTTGATGTGTAGTAGTAATGCTTTCCTTAGCAGGAACAACTAATAAACATAGTAAGCTATATTAAGGTATGTACATACAAGGTATTTCATGAAAAATGGCTTTGTGTCAATAAACTTGCCCTTGTCCATGCTGAGATTACACTATGATTGGGTTACAGTAACCTAGTAAGAGCAAGAGTGTTTGTGTGTGTCCAAGATCACCTACCTGTGAATTTGGTGTGGCCCCTGGCCCTGGCAACCACCAAACTGCTGTAGTTTACTGCTGAGTTCATTAATGATGCTGGCTTTAACGCTGGAGAGAGGAGACTTCAGACGGCGATCCATAAATGGTGGCATCTTCACTGCGGTATATCCTCCTCTTTCCAGTTCTTGCTCTTCTCTTGATCTAAATATGTCGGGAGCTGTGCTTGCCTGCCGCTGTAGTGATGGTCCGGTCCGCCCATTCTCTGCATGTCCACGATACATGTTTTGCATGTGTGTTTTGTTGAGTGGAAGGTTTGGAGATTTGTATTTGTGCATGTTTGTTTTGTTCTGAGCACTGTTTACTTTTTGAGAAAATTTCTCTGTGTGAGAAAGTGACGAATCGAGAGACACTCGTCTGTCGCATGTAAACCCATCCCCAACAATCCCGCTCTCCATGCTTTCTCGCCTTCTTCCTCCTCTTTCCTTCTCTCGTCCTCCTCCTTTGTCCATCATAAGGTTTTCCATGTGAGGATCACTGCTGCTGTGACTATCCAGTTCTTCAATTCCAGAATCTACCACAGCTTCTGGCCAATCGTGGCCCTTCAGAAGTCGGTCACCTGCAACTGATGACAAGCTTTCCAAAGGCATTGTTGTGGTGACAGTTACTACAGCTGCAGTTGCAGCCAAGGTTTGAAATGATAGGGACACATTGCCGTGGCCTTGCGATGGGTAGAAAAGCGAGAGAGGCCGATGCAGAGGGGCAGATGGCAAACTGGAAGATGGAAAGGTTTGCAGAGAAGGAAGAGATGGAAAAAGAGCAGATTCAGTAAGATTGGCCACCTCACTGTCATAAGATGTAATACTAGATGTGGCAGAGTCTCCCACTTGTGGTGAAGGGAAAAGTTGTGGTTGGCTGGTTTTCAGATGTTGTGGAGGTTGGGAATAAACTGGGGGTTGGGATTGAGGTGGATTTGGGGCTGGTAGTTTGGGACACAGCTGGCCTATCAGAGGATTCGGTGGGAAAATAAATGGATGTACAACTGCAGAAGGATGGATCAGTGTCTGCTGAGAGTCAGAATTAGTGTTGGCTGGCAGGGATATCGAGTCTTGCGAGGGTTTAGGCAACATTTGCAGGGACTCTTTGAGTGACTGCGATCCTGACAGCTCCATATGCTGTTGATTATATTCTGTTATTCCATGCATGTTGATTTCAATTCCGTTAGAAAATTGGATTGGGGGTGGTAGAGGCTCTGCAAACACAAGCTCATCATCCACATCCACAGAAGGTGCAGGAGGTGGAAGTACCATTACATCTCCATCTCCTAGATGTCCTCCTCTCTTTGGATCTTTCTCTACCTCCCTCTCCATTCCGCTCTCTCTTTCCCTGTCTCCCATCTTCTGTCCTGCCCTGTCTGTCTCCTGGGCATTCCTAGTAGGACTTGTACCAGCTCTGCTGAGTTCACTGTCCTTGCCTGGAAAGGATGGCCTGTGGGGTGGGGGCTTGGGTGGTATCCTCTTGTGACCTTCTCTCTCTCTCTCTCTGTCAAACAGGTAAGTTTGGTACTGATTTGTTCTGTTGTCTTGAAGGTGAGCCTGGTACCGATTCACTTGATTTTCGGTGACACGCACATTGGTAGCCTCTCTTTCCTCTCTATCCACTACATTCTTTTTGTTCCATCCCAGACTTTCTGTCCCACCACCACTCAATCGCAAAATCCGAGGAGACTGGGGGCGACTCTGGGGGACCGGCCCACCTGATGTTGGTGGTGCATCACTTAGGTAGAGTGTGTTTTGTGATTGGTAGATATAGAAGGGAGGATCTGACTCCTGGTTTGGCGGGGAGATGGCAGAAGGAAAGACTCCAGTGCTTGACAGCTGCCGACCAAATTGTCGTTCCTCTTTACGTGTGCGACGGTCATCTTTCAGAGCTCGTTCCCTTGCTGCCAGCGCTAGCCCAAGAGGGCTTGTTGGGTCTAGAACTTTTCCTGTCAACGGGTGGATGAAAGTAGTGGCCTGATGAGGTGTAGCAGATGCATACTGCGGCAACCCAAATGCAGGTGGCATGCTTAAGGCGTCACCAGAGATCAAGCCCTCATCGATAGAGTTGGAAGGGTTCAAACAAACAGAGGAGCTAGTCTCAGCTGAAGTCTCAGTAGACTCCTGCTCATCTAACATGTCCTCCTCAGAGGTATAGTAGAAAGATGCGCTTCTCTGACGGGAATCACGGTAATGCTTGCGTTCACGCTGTGCTGTGCTCCTACCAAGAGATTCCAGTTTTGGTGGTATATTGGGTGGTTGAGGTGGAGTGCGTGTAGGAGTAGACACTGAGTTTGGAGGGTTACTCTCCTCCTGTTCTTTGTTAAGCTCAGAAGGAGGCTCTGTGTCCTCACTGCTTGCACGACTGCTATGCCCAGAGCTGCTGGTAGATGGTGCTTTTACAATAATCGTCGGGATTGAAATGGAACTTTTCTCAACACTGCTTGTAGTCTCCTCCACCTTGCGTTGTTTGACCAACAGCCCCTTCCCACCCTGCCGGCCTGTGATCTTGGGGACCACTGGCACTTGGCTCCGCTGTGTGGTGGACTGCTTGGCGACGACATCAGAGGGAGGCACAGCATTGCTATAGCCACGCCTCAGGCCACCAATTCTTGCTCCGCCCATCTTGCTGGTATCAGTTTCCACCTATAATGAAACATTTCAATAAATATATCATGGTAGCAAGTCTCGCACCTGATAATAAAGAACTAAAATCTTATATGAAATATCTATTTCGCACTTTAAATTGGGTCATTTCCTGGCTAAAAAAATCCAGCATTGCTGGTCACCAGCTAATGTTGTGTTTTGTGTGCTGGTCCCCCAGCATGACATGATAGTGTGCTGCTAACCAACACTAACCATCTTAGACCAGCATGGGAATTGCAAGCTGGTTAAGATGGATTTTTAACAGGGTTAAAACCATGGGTTAATGTGATCCGTTTGGGTTAACTTGTTCCACATTTTATACTTTGGTTTAGTAATTAATCTTGGCTATTCTGGTAATGAGATCTCACACTGTATGTAGGCAAACATGGGTTAATGTACTTAAATGCATACTGCCGTTCAGATTGGCTTTGTGATCCAGGATGAGTTCCACAAAATTTTCATAACCCATGGTTAAAAGGGGTGCTAACCCCTTTTGGAAATTATATATGTGAAACACTGTTTAATCAAGGATATAAATTAGCCTTAACCTGTGTTTAAAATTATGTTAACCCAGGGTTGAGCCATGGGTTTAAGTCACTCTGTGCCCATGTTAGTAACACCTCCGGGCAGCTTACAGTAACCTATTTTCTACACATGTACAGATATTGGATACAAGTTCAGCTCTTAAATACTGGAATGGAAAAAGACAGAAATCTCCAAAATGTTTTGTCAAGATTATAAGCAAATAACTTTCAAATCAGCAATAAAATCTGACAACACTTCTTATCATAAATTGTGTTTTTATGGCTCAGATGACGCTAAAGAAAATAATTTTTGAGGCTTGTCCAGCTAATATGTATGCGCATTCTCAAAACAAATGAGAAGCAACATCTATATAAAAAAGGTGTTTGGCTCTTTTGACTGTAAGGCGGAACTTCCATTCCAAGAGCCCCTATTTCATCCCTACGATTATTCCCATTCATAAGCGACCAGAGACCCATCTCATTCTATACAGTCTCTAGTTTAGCATAGTGTTAAAAGCCCTACAGTTATAACTTCTTAGGACATTTGCAGAATGTAGCAAGCTTTTACCCTGCGGTTGGGCTGGACTCTGTGCTGTGTCTGGCTGTGAGATGGATTGTGTGATGGAGGCAGAGGTGGGACACCATAAAAATGTGTTGGTGCCGCTCTCCTGTCCGTGTGGCCACTGGCAGACAGGGGCGGCTCAGGTGCTGAGGTGTCTGGTGGAGGGGGTATATCCTCTGGTCCTGGCACAGAAAGGCTGCGGGACAGCTTCATAGCAGGATGCGGATGTACCCTCTCCTCTTCAGTCACTACTTTTGACAGATAAGACAACTTAAAATCAATGGGCCATGAAATAATTTTATGATACTTTTATA
The DNA here is from genome assembly GCA_032164185.1 of Moxostoma hubbsi. Classification (NCBI taxonomy): domain Eukaryota; kingdom Metazoa; phylum Chordata; class Actinopteri; order Cypriniformes; family Catostomidae; genus Moxostoma; species Moxostoma hubbsi. The sequence goes on along the minus strand of JAVLUX010000037.1, from coordinate 26,324,330 downwards.
AACTTTAAAGTGAGTCGCAATTAACTACCATTGTAGTGAAAAATAGAAGCTTGGAACTGACATAATGGTGAGTAAATTATGACAGAATTTAAATTAATTTCTTTATTTAATCAACACTGCAGCATTTAAACTCACCCATAGATTTCTGACGCGTCATCATTGCACGCTGAGTTGAATGGCCTAGTGTAAACTGAGCTTGGTTATAACCATACTCAGACCCTGATGACATCGTGCCAACACCTGATTGTTCATCTCTTTGCTGTGAAAAAGGTAAAATACTGATAGAATGAGCAAGAACATATCATCTTTGTATATTTAGCACAATTAATTGCTGCCGCAGTGAAATTTGGGTCAACACAAGAAAATCGAATATTGGCGCTGACTACAACCCCTGGAGTCACGAGTTCGAATCCAGGGTGTGCTGAGTGACTCCAGCCAGGTCTCCTAAGCAACCAAATGGGCCCAGTTGCTAGGGAGGCTAGAGTCACATGGGGTAACCTCCTCGTGGTGGTGATTAGTGGTTCCCGCTCTCAATGGGGCGTGTGCTGAGTGACTCCAGCCAGGTCTCCTTAGCAACCAAATTGGCCCGGTTGCTAGGGAGGGTAGAGTCACATGGGGTAACCTCCTCGTGGTGGTGATTAGTGGTTCTCGCTCTCAATGGGGCGTGTGGTGAGTGACTCCAGCCAGGTCTCCTTAGCAACCAAATTGGCCCGGATGCTAGGGAGTGTAGAGTCACATGGGGTAACCTCCTTGTGGTGGTGATTAGTGGTTCTCTCAATGGGGCGTGTGGTGAGTGACTCCAGCCAGGTCTCCTTAGCAACCAAATTGGCCCGGATGCTAGGGAGGGTAGAGTCACATGGGGTAACCTCCTCGTGGTGGTGATTAGTGGTTCTTGCTCTCAATGGGGCGTGTGGTGAGTTGTGTGTGGATCGTGGAGAGTAGCATGAGTCTCCACATGCTGTGAGTCTCCGCGGTGTCATGCACAACGAGTCACGTGATCAGATGCGCAGATTGACGGTCTCAGAAGCGGAGGCGACTGAGACTCGTCCCCCTCCACCTGGATTGAGGTGAGTAACCGTGCCACCACGAGGACCTACTAAGTAGTTGGAATTGGGCATTCCGAATGAAAAAGGGGATAAAAAAATGGAAAAAAGCAGCTTTCCCAATACTGTGAAATCAGAGCAGAGAAAATGAAACAGAGCTGTTACCTCATTAGCAGTAAAGCCCTTGTTTCGCTCCTTCTTGCCCCCGTGACCTCTATGAACCTGAGAGTCTGGTGTGCTAATTGAATGTTGAGCAGCAGATAGAATCTCGTCCAGCTTGTCTGGAGAATGAAAGGAACCGAAGGAAAAAGAAAGAGAATATGATATACTGTAAATCACAAAAAATTGTGATTATTAAAATGTTTTAATTTTGTATTTATTTTTTGTCAGTCATAGACACTATTTCAAGGTTAAAATTAGATTATGAATCCCAGATTTTACATTACATTCGTTTTGAACCCTATAATGAAACTGAAAATGCAGAAGTGTGCATATGGAGAGTGATGTGTTGCAGAAGACGTAAAGAGATCAAAAATAAGAAAGGTTTCTTACTAAGAGCCATTTGATACACACTTCTCTTCTTCTCTGGAGCTTGTGAGCTTTCCGTGTGATCTGAGCATGGAAAAATCACATAAACAACAACAAAAATCAACATCTTCGTACACATCAGCAAACAGTGTTAATGTGATGAACTAGAAGCAGTCACAATACACACATCATCACGTTCATGCATTGGAGCCCATTTTTCCCCCACACATGCACACACATAAATAAACAACAATTTTTTTTTACCTGGTTTCTTCTTCCACGGTGTTGCTGCAATAACACAAAGTGAGATTAATAAAAAAAAAGTTTTACTATAGAGGGACAAATTACTAAAAATGTAATAATTAAATAAATATTTTAATATTTAAATAATTAAATACATAGTGAATTAATTAAATGCATCATGAAATAAATTTGTATTTTTATTAAATATATCATAAAAAAAAAATTATTTACTACATATTTATTAAATATTGAATTATTTATTTAATGATGCATTTAATTAACTCACTATGTATTTAATTATTTAAGTAATTTGGCACTCCATATTTTACTGGATCCTAAAGTGATAATGTAATATTCTTTTATATTCATTTATTGTGTTTGTACCTTTAAAAAATCCCTAATAGCAGTAAAGCGTTTATTTAGTCAATAGTCAGCAAGTGTGTACAGCATCTGTCTAATTTATCTGCTAAAGTTCAAGCAATCTATTTCTAGTTGTCATGGTAACAAAGCAGATAGCTGTCATATGAGCCAACAGACAACAACTTTTACAATTAATAAATGTAAATGACATACTGTATTTTAATGCCAAAGTAAATCAAAACCACCTGTGGGCATCACATGGGCGAGCTGAACACAGTGTACTGTATTATGGTTTATATATTGGGCCAACAGACTAATAAACTGCATGAGGGTGTTAATTACATTTTATACAAGGGCAAAGATTATCCAACCGAAGGAACAAATAAAACATTTCTGCTTATCGTGGCGCCGTTTTGTGGTCCGCTACGGCTCATTTTAGCTTATCACGGCCCATTCGGCCCGTTTCGAGGCCGACCCACCGGCCCGCTCGGTTCTCCCGATGGCCAGTCCGCCCCTGATCGGCCCACCGGGAAAATGCCCGGTATGCCAGATTACCAGTCCAGCCCTGACCAGCAGGACAAAATTAATTTACTATACTACAGCAATAAGAATCTAACAAGAAATATAATTGAGAATAATGTGAATAAATAAATCAGTTCATTAATTAAATAAAAAAATCAGCTTTATTGTGATAAATATGGTTTCACAAAGCACATAAGTAGAAAGGTCCTAAAAATGATTGATTTTCTGAAAGCAAAATACAAATTCTTATTTATATTTTAAATGTGAAATGTGACCCGGATGTGTTTTTGTGAGAATCACCCTGAAAGAACACATTGGCGGCCTTAGCTATGTTTCACCCGTTTCAATTGAAAAGGGCCCCCGCCTTCCAAAGGGCCCCCAACTGACATGCCAGAATTGAATAATTCACCCACTTAAAAAATTATATACTTTATATATATATATATATACACATATAGCTATATTGTGGCCGTGGCGGCTGACTGGATTCCCGCAATCGTAATTTCTCTCTCCCGCTTGGCTTGCTCATTCTCTGTCTCTCCGTCTTCTTTTCGCTCTCCACTGGGGCCGGTTGCACCAGCTATACGTATGTTACAACTTAGCTTAGTTGTGGCATAAATCGGCAGGCACTAAGTCACAATTTACACACTGCCAAATATATGTATTTTGAAGGCTGCTTATTGGATAAATACAGGCAAAATCATATTTATGCATTCATTTATGGAGACATTATGACCTACTAGCAAAGCCTTGACTTAAGAACAGGTGGTGCAACCAAATTAAGCACTGACTAGCTAGTAGTTACTAAAGTGTGAACTTTACTTCCCAACTTACGTGAGACCTTACGCACAGCTGGTGCAACCCTACCCATGCCTGTGTGGAGCTGTCGATGGTGCTGAAAGAACCAGTGCAAATTCATTGTAAACTACCAGTAGTTCAGACACTTTTAATTCCCAGGCAACATATGTCATTGCTGTTGTTGTTCATTTAATATGAGGGAATTGTTTAAGCTGTTTTTATGTCAGATACATAACACATAGTGCTATTCAGCGCCGAATAGTAGTTGCCGAAGGACAAGGCAAAGCAAAAATAATGACATTGTTTGAGGTTTTTAATTAAGGAACTGGTTTGGATTATTTCTATGCTGAGCTGTTGATGCTGAAAGTGCACATAATGCATTGAAGGTGAAGTCTGAACATATGCAATATTGATGAAAACCAACTTTAATCTTTGCTGGTTTTCTCTCTTTTATGTTTTTTTGATGGAGGTTGGGCCCCACATTAGCTCTTGAAGCGGGCCCCCAGATGCTTAAGGCCGCCACTGAAAGAATACTTAATGATTTACAAACTGGTAAAAAAGCACAGACCTTTCTCCACTGCGTGAAAAGAGAAGAGAAAGACAAAAAGGAAGCACATAATCAGTCAAAAGGTAATAAAAACTGAATCTGTGATATCAGAGTATTTATAGGAAACATTAAACACAGTCAACATGTATTTTAGTATGTAAGGTGTGTGTGGATTTTTTTGAAAGGTTTACCCATCTCCTCCATCTCTGAAGTCATAGATTTGGAGCGTAGCGCGATAGCCGGAGGGGTTAGCCGCTTACTTTGCTGGGGAACTAAAATAGCAAAAATAGGCAGCAATTTTATATAATTATACACACGCTAAATTTATAATGCATTATTCTACAAGCAACTGATAAATGCACGAAACGAAACATTCTCTACACAAGTATGTGAATGCAGATGCTTCTATCTGCCAACGCTCAATTTCATGCGTTATTGCTGAACTACACAATGCATTACTTTTATTTATATTTTTTATTTTCACCCCTTTTCTCCCCAATTTGTAATGCGCAATTCCCAATCCGTTCTAAGTCCTCGTGGTGGCGTAGTGACTCGCCTCAATCCAGGTGGCGGAGGACGAATCTCAGTTGCCTCCGTGTGTGAGAGCGTCAATCCGCGCATCTTATCACATGGCTTGTTGAGCGTGTAACTGCGGAGACGTAGCGCTTGTGGAGGCTTCACGTTATTATCTGTGGCATCCACGCACAACTCACCACACGCCCCAACTAGGGCGATAACCACATTATGGTGACCACGAGTAGGTTACCCCAACATGACTCTACCCTCCCTAGCAACAGGGCCAATTGGTTGCTTAGGAAGCCTGACTGGAGTCACTCAGCACATCCTGTATACAATGCATTCTTAGCATTAACACAAGGGGCACTATTAATCAAAACTGGCTTCTTCTATGGTCAGTTTTCTCTTACAGATCAAATACTGCCATGGTGGAGCAACGGTTCGAAGAGAGTCTTGCTGAGTCAGTTAGTGAAACTGTGACGTGTTTTTAGCGAGCTACCTGAACACATTTAGTTTGACAGCACAGGCATTTGAAGGAAACTCTATCGCCCCCTTGAGTACTCAAATTTGTTACCACCAGAGTAATGGAAAAATGCACATTAATTATACACAATGGGACCCCGCACAGGCAATACAATGGCCAATCATTAACATCTGTGTTTGCGTACTTGTGTAGAAAATGTTTCAGTTCTTGGTCCTCTCACCTTTCTTTTTGGGCATTTCCTCAACCTCAGGATTGCGCGCTACCATGACAACCTTCACCATTAGACTGTTCCCGCCCTGACGAATCATGTTCACTACCTGCCTGTGACCCACCTTCACTACATTCATCCCATTCACCTGTGAAAATACAGGAAATATTAATATACCCATCCATGTTTGTCCATAGTATTTTACGCTATATTACAGGCTCTTCCATATTTAGATCCAAATACCCATTTCTACTTTATTATTCAATTAAAATGTATTTGTATAGTGACTTTCACAACACATGTTGTACTAAAGACAGCTTTACAAAGTTTTTTTTAATTTAATTATACAAGATACTTCATATATTTGATGCTTTTAAGATATTTCTGATTTAAGCATCCTGTGGCGGGGCGGAGGGCGGGGCCAGGTCGTGACGATACACACCCGGTCCCGTATCATGCTATCAAGCCTACGGGACCAGGTGTGTATCGTCACTACCGGGCCCCGCCCTCCGCCCTGCCACACATTCCAAAAAACAAAGCAATTGAAATCTCTAGCAGAGGGTTGCAGGGTGACGTTGTTTTCTTACAGGTCAATGCGCCTGGAAATGAGGGCTGTCAATCCATAATGCATTTTTAAATCAAAATAACTGCATGATATAATGTTTAATAAATCTAGTTAATTGTGATTAATCACACATAATCAATATTTGTCAACATTACATTACATTGTAATTTATACAATAAATATAATAATTGGATTTGTCATGACTGCCCTCTGCTGAAAACATGAAGGTGGTACTTCAAGCTTGAATTGCCCTGTTGGTAGGACTATATCTTATTACAGTCCAAGGGCATGAACTGGCCTTGTTCTGTTTATATATTATCACAAGCAATTAACATGTTAAATCGACAGTCCTACTGGAAAAATCCATTAAAAAAGGGTGGTAACAGAGTTTTACATTTTGGATAAACTATCCCTTTAATACAGGTGTAAACAGGACCTGGCTAACCTCAATCAGGAAGTCCCCCATCCGCAGACCAGACCTCCAGGCGACGCCCCCCTCATCGACAGACTCCAGGTACTGCAGAGCAGGAAAGGCTGGGGTCGGACTGAACTCTTCAACTGGAGTCTGAGCTACAGAGATGATCCGTCCATGTTATGACGTGATGAGATCCGATATGACTGATGGTCAATTCAAAAGAGAGGAAACTCACCTTTAGCTCCTCTGAGTACAAAACCAAAGCCTTCATTGTCTTTTTTCTGTAGACGAACAGTTTTCTCCTTTATGACGTAGTCACTGTGAGAGTGAAAGAGAGAGATGCATTTATGAACTGAAAGTTGAAGTGTGTCATTTCTGCGCCACTAGTGTTTAATCACTGATTCAATCTTTAAATGTCCCTTTCAAGGGTCTATTGTAACCCTGTTGTATTTGCACTGATTTTCTAATTAGTATTATTTGTTTTCTGCCCTAAAAGTGTCAGAATGCCAGAGACCATAAATCGCAGACACCACAAACTTGGCAAGATGGTCCCAAGCACCCCGAACTACTCAGGTGAACACACATATATCGCCAATTAGAGGTGCTATAATAAGCACAACATAATAACTCAAGAACCAGAAGTTTCCTCTAATTCCACCTATAGGAACGCTAAAACTCAAAACCCTGAAATAACTCTGCAACCATTTGCTCAAGGTAGGTAACATTTGGCATGCACCTTCATTGGGGCAAGTGCTAATATATGGTCAAAATATCAGTCAATCAAGCCATATCAAGCACATTTCAACCACATTTCAGCAGCTAATAACTTCTGACTAACTTGTAATCAGTTTGAAATTTGTAATATAGTGTACGTACAGTGTGTCTAGATGAGGCTGTGTACCAAATCCTGTGAAAATAGGTCACAAGGTGCCGCTAAAATAAGCATCACCATGAGGTTTAAGGCACAATAGAATTTCATCCCATTCCACCATTAGGGGACACTACAACATAAAGCCTGTCTGTAACTCCGCAACCATTGGATCGAAGTAGGTGACATTTGGCATGCACCTTCTTTGAGGCAAGTGCTAACATGGTCAAAATATCAATCATTCAACTCATCAAATATGGCCGTCAACAGCCATATCAAGCACACATCAAGCACATTTCAGCAACTACTAACTTGTGGTCATTATGAAAATTGGAATATACGTACAGGGTGTCTAGATGAGGCTGTGTACCAAATTTTGTGAGAATCGGTCACAAGGTGGCACGATAGGAAGTTAATTTACATTTTCACAAATAACTCCAGAACCGTAAGAGCTAGATTAAATATGGCCGAGTTTGAGCATTCTATCCATATTGTTTTTACTATTGTTGTACCTAGTTTGTCTAGCTCGTCCTAGGCCGTTTGTCTGATTCCTACAAAATTTGGTATGTATCATCAAGAGATGCTGCTGACCAAAAGTTATCAAGGGAAGTTTAATTAATTTCATTGTTTAGCAGAAATCCCCAAAACAATTGGGTTGTGGCATATAATGACTACTAGACCTGTTTCTTGTGAATGCAATGTCCAAACTTCATAAAATTTGGTACACATGGAAAACAGGACATTCTGAGGTCTCGTGCCAAATTTCATTCATGTACGGTGCTAGGGGAACTATATATTTAAAACTAAACTGTGCAGTTGTGATCAAGCCAGTTTAAATTTGCCACCAATACAACCGCATCCAGAGAATCCCCAGGATCAAATCCCCAGTTTTGTCTAATTTTCATCTTCATGTAGCTGTATTTTAAAGAATTATAATTGCAAATTATTACACACATTCATGCCATATTTGATCAACCCAGAATTAACATTCAGATTAGCAGTAGCATTGTTGCAGTTGCTTACCAAAGTTGATCTCTACTGTAAAGGCCATCTTAGACCAGCATGAGTTTCCATTCTGGTTCAAGCTGGTTCATGATGGATTTGAAGCTCGTAGACCAGCGTGTTCGTTCTGGTGAAGCTGGTTGACCATATCTTAATGGTTAAGCTAGTTAAGAAGACAAGAGTGCACCAGCTTCCAAATAACAAAATGGAAAGCCCGGCGTTTTTGGTTTCTAGCTGGTCATTAGTAGTTCCAAGTTGGTAGACCATCTTAAACCTGCGACTAATCCGATACCATCTGGTCACACCAACTTAAAATGGTCCAGCTGGTTTTTTTTGGGTAAATGACCAGTTTAGACCAGCTACAATGTTCCAAAACAAAGCTACCACCAAGAATATTCCGGGTTCAGTACAAGAAGGTTCAATTCACAGCATTTGTCTCTTAATGTTGATTTCCACAAAGAATAACATAGACTCATCCCTCCTTTATTCACCATAAAAGCAAAAGTTGCAGTTACAGTAAGGGACTTACAATGGAAGTGAATAGGGCCAATCGGTAAACGCTAAAATACAACATGTTAACATGGTTTTCAATCATCCAAATTCTCTGAAGTTTACTCATTTTTTAATGTGAATTGTGATCCAAACCCACAGATGCTTTTCAGAATTATCTTTCTGCATTTTCCTACAGGTACATCAGTTTTGAATGGCATAATCATATTGGATCCGTGCAGGAATGCCAGCTGAAAAAAAATCACGATGTGCATGACGACATTCTAGCAAGAGCATCACAACTTTCTATGATGTACTGTTGTACTGGAGTCTCTCTAAACGCCGGATAAAGACCTGATCATATACACCCATAATGACTCATACCGTTTCCAATGATTCCAAACACATGTACACTTCACACAAACACATGTACTCGTTTGCAACACTAACACACACATACACATACACTCACACACACACACACACACACACAACAGGAAAATGCATTTCATAAGCAAAGCCGCTATATGTACAGTGACGACCACATTCACGACTCATGCATGTACACACACACATACAGCAAAAGTGAGAGAGAGAGATTTAATGTGCAATAAACATACATACATATGCACAAATTATACATACTGTACAGAACATCATCCATTCAACTCAACAGTCTGTCTGCTACCTCTTCAGTGCATCCATATGTCTCTCTCTCTCGCTCTCTCTATTTCTCTCTCTC
>JAVLUX010000037.1:26267500-26310000 GCA_032164185.1 Moxostoma hubbsi | reverse complement strand
AAAGTATGTTTTCAAAAAACATTTAAAAATCATTGATAGGAAGTTTGCTGATAATGACATTATTGGTACCATTGTTCTCGGCATTAAGACCAGTCTCATGACAGTAGGCAAAAGGAGTCAACAGCTATTAGCATTTTTAGAAAAAGCATTATATTTTTTGACCACAAGGCTGCGCTGTCCCGAAACTTTTTGAGTACCTTCAGAGCCTGGTGGTAAAGACACATACCGCGTTTCGTAACGATATGCCAAGTCGTTCCTAAAATACAGCATTTTATGTCTAAATTCGAAAATGGCCGACATCCAAAATGGCCGGCATAGGAAATATTTGCTTTTTCATATCTCGTGACCACTAGGTGACACCGTTCCGAAACTGAGCAGGCACCTTCGATTCATGGTGCCTATGACAAATATTAAGTATGGTATGAATACGCTAAAGCGTTATGGAGATATACCTTCACGTCCAATTTGGCATGCTCTTCGTCGAATTCGTTGAAGCGCCATTTGAAAAAGGTATGGTCTATGAAAATGTGGTTTATCTGTGAATAAAGTTTTGGCGTGAGTGCCTCTAGATGATGCAGGCCGATTGTCGTGCAAATCAGACAAACAGCCTAGGACGAGTTCGAAAAAGTAGGTTTTTCAGAAAATTTTAAATGGCCGACATCCAAAATGGCCGACAGGATTTTTTTCGAAATTGTTGGACTCGCTATACCCCACTGAATCTAATGAGACCAATTTTATGATTTTATGACAAACTGTTCAGAATTTATAAGCAAAATCAACTTTTTCATATCTCGTGACCAGTAGGGGGCAGTGTGCCAAAACATGGCAGGTCACCTCAGGGCCTAATGGTGATGACGCGTACCAAGTTTTGACCCAATCCCTTAAAGCATTGCGGAGATACAGTCTCAAATTACATTTTTGCATTCTTCGCCGAATCCATTGGGGGTGGGGGGGGTTACTTATAGATGTTTCTGTCTAATACACTGGGATAGGAGAACATATTTTAATATCAAAAAGTTACACTATTCAGCTTTAATCTAAAAACAAAAGAAGTGGATATTTTGATTTCAATGCGTCTGTATTTTGTGTGTTTTTTGTACCTGTTTGCGGCTCCTGGTTTTGGGGCAGCACCTCTTCTACACAGTCGGCAGGAAACCAGCCCGTGTGACTCTTCACTGTCCCTTCCCAGAATCCCCCTTCACCCACACTGAGCACTGACAATGACAAGAGTTTGACATCACTTTATTAAACATCTAAAACACAGTGTCATATAGCTCTGGACTAATAAGCAGGGATGTGCAAAACTACCAACCTGGTCTCAAAAATCTCGTTTTAAGTGTCTCCAGGTACAATTCCCTGCAGTTTCCATGTTCAAATTCAAATCCCGACTTTTTCATGAAATTTTCCTCTCTATTACTAACATACTGCTATGTTATGATATCAACACACTTTTACTCTAACATATCATTTGAAAAACGATACATTTAACGCTTGTATTACAGACACACCAACATATATACACTTATTCCAATGTGATGAGGTGGGGTAGCTTGCTTCATAGAGCATTGGAGTTTGGACTTCCATGACCTGTCAAGAACGCAAGCTGACACGTGATACAAAGTGTCATCAAAGTGTCACGAAATGACATGGTTGCTGCAGAAATGTGCTTTTTATTTCGCGTCTGCATTTTAAAACACTATTGGTAAATTTTTGGCATTTGCTTGTGTTGCCGGTCCTTCTCGCCCCCGCCCCGAATGGGACTCGACCCATCGTCTCCGGTGTGGGAGGCGGGTGCGCTAATGAGGAGGCTAAAGGCTACAGCCTCTAGCATCAGTCGCTAGTGCACCTCTTGAGGTCAGGAGAGTGAGGTTTATACACTGCACAGCTATCTATCAGCTGACTCCCGTTACACTCACCCCCCTAAACCTCACTCCCATCCGGGTCACGGCACCACTGTTGCCGGTCCTTCTTGCCCCCGCTCCAAACGGGACTCGAACCGACGTCTCCGGCGCGGGAGGTGGGTGCGCTAACGAGGAGGCTAAAGGCTACAGCCTCTAGCGTCAGTCGCTAGTGAGGTTTATACACTGCACAGCTATTTACCAGCTGACTCCCGTTACACTTGGTATGTATTTTTTTATTGTTTAATTTTATTTTAAAACACTCTTGGTTAGGTTTAAGCTAAAGTTTTAGGTTAGGGAGGTATGTTTAAATCTTTAAAACATTGATCTAAAATTCTGCTTAAAACCTCATCATTTAAACTGAAAACCTGCAGCCAAATGTGTCATACAACACATACATTTTTAATTGCAAAAATACTGCCATGGTCACGTAAATGCCACATCATGGCATCAGGCTGGAAACTACCTATCTTCAAAATCGACTAATCAGTGGGTTGCCAGAACAACTAATTGAATACTAAAGCACAACAGACGTATAAGAAACAAACAAACAAACAAGAGATGCATTGCAACAGCCAAAGTCGTCCGTCTAAATGAGAACGTCTGTTGTGGCTGTTTTAAAAGTGATACATTTAAAGACGCATGTTGTTACCATGGAAACTGCAACACAGCAAGCTGTTAGCATGCTAATTGATGCATAAACACAAAACCAAAAATCACAAATAATATAAATATACGAGTACAATATAAGAAAGTTGTGATCTCTCACCTTTAACCTTGTCCCCTTTGCTGAGGCTGATCTCACGCTCACCGTGAGCGGAGTGAGAACGTGTCGCCACAAACACGCGACCCGGAACAGCACTGTACAGCCTCTTCCTCTGGCCACCATCCCCTCTGTAGTGCACACAAAATAATAATAATGTTCACATGTAGGCAAAAAGTTGTAAGGCCTCGTCCACACTAATCTGTTTTAATTTAAAACTCAGTTTTCAGTGTCCAATCGTCATCTTAACTTATTTGGATGAAAACGGTATTTTAATTCGATGCCAAATTTCATCAAGTAATGAAACAATGTGGCCTGGGTAGATCAGCGAGTAAAGACGCTGACTACCACACCTGGAGTCGCAAATGCAATCCAGGGCGTGCTGAGTGACTCCAGTCAGTCTTCCTAAGCAACCAATTGGCCCGGTTGCTAGGGTGGGTAGAGTAAATTTGGGTTAACATCCTCATGGCCGCTATAATGTGGTTCTCGCTCTCGATGTGGTGCCGTGGGGAATAGCGTGGAGCGTGGGCCTCTAAGGATTCATTAGGTCTCCGCGGTAACAAGATGATAAGATGCGCGGATTGGCGGTCTCGGATGCGGAGGCAGCTGAGATTCGTCTTAGATGCATATGACTGGTTTTGCAGTGTCTTTACTCTCTTTTCTTCATGTTTAAAGAAAGCAGCGGTTGACCTTGGTCGGGATGTGTTAAATCTGACTCCATAAACTGAACATTAGTATAATGATTCATTCTGTTGTAGGGGAGATATGTTTATTAAGACACTGAGTAAGAATGAACTCAGTGTGGCAGCAAAGCTTTGGCCAGAAGCCGAACAGAGCAAATCACAGAGTGCAAAATAATGAGTCACAGCTTCAGTAATATACCATAAGAAATGCAACTGCAATTGGCTTAGGTGTGATAGGCCAATGTTATGGCACCCACTATGGTTATGGTTCCCTTTCCGCTATCCCCTGGTCCCTGAAGGGAATGGTAGGAACCTTGGGCACATATCCCGGTCACGGTCTTAGGATCAAATGAGTGTCTGCTGGACCGAACTCCAGGCAAGTGTCGCTGACAGAGAATGCTTGCAGGTCCCCGAACCCTCTTGATGGAGGCAAGCGCAATCAGGAGGGCCGTCTTTAGGGAGAGGGCCCTGAGTCCGACCGATTCTAGTGACTCGAAGGGGGGTCTCTGAAGGCCCGAGAGGACCACTGAGAGATCCCAGGAGGAGAACAGGCTTGGCTGGGAGGGATTTAACCTCCAGGCGCCTCTTAGGAACCTGATAATTAAGTCATGCTTACCCAAAGACTTGCCGCCTACTGTGCCATGTTGGGCCACGTTAGTGGCTACATACACCTTCAAGGTGGAGGGGGACAGCCTCCCCTCCAACCTCTCCTGCAGGAATGAGAGCACTGGCCTAACTGCGCACCTCTGTGGGTCTTCAGCCTGGGAAGAACACCAATTCGTGAGCAAGAGCCACTTCAGGGCGTAAAGTTGCCTGGTAGAGGGGGCTCTGGCTTGGTTGGTTGTTTCTACGACGGCAGGTGGTAGATCAGCTAGATCTTCTGCATCCCGTCCAGGGCCCAGACGTGTAGGTTCCAGAGGTCTGGGTGCAGATGCCAGAGCGTGCCCCATCCCTGAGAAAGAAGGTCCTTCCTCAGGGGAATTCTCCAGGGAGGGGCTGTCGCGAGGAGTATGAGATCCGAGAACCAAGTCCCAGTGGGCCAATATGGGGCCACTAGATTGACTTGTTCTTCGTCCTCCCTGACCTTGCACAGCACCTGTGCAAGAAGGCTCATTGGGGGAAATGCGTACTTGCGCAGCCCCGTGGGCCAGCTGTGGGCCAGCGCGTCTGCCCCATGGGGAGCCTCTGTTCGGGCGTACCAGAGTGGGCAGTGGGAGGTCTCTCGGGAGGCGAACAGGTCTACCTGAGCCTTGCCGAACCGTTCCCAAATCAGCTGGACCGACTGGGGGTGAAGCCTCCATTCTCCGCTGGACAAGGGTTGTCATGATAGCATGTCCGCCACCACGTTGAGGTTGCCCGGGATGTGAGTGGCACGCAGCGACTTGAGAAGATGGGCGAGTTGTGACACGTGGCAGGAGCGTACGCCCTCTTGGTGATTTATGTACGCTACCATGGTGGTGCTGTCTGATCAGATCAAGACGCGTTTGCCCTAAATTAGCGGGAGGAACCGCCACAGGGCAAAAAGTATAGCCAACAACTCTAGGCAGTTGATGTGCCAACGCAGCGGGGCCCCTTTCCAATGGGCCACGGCTGTGTGCCCATTGCACATGGCGCCCCAACCCAATTTGGAGGCGTCAGTAGTCACCAGGACGCGTCGGAACACCTGCTGCAAGGGGACTCCTGTCCGCAGAAAGCATAGGTCTGTCCAGGGTTTGAATGTTTGGCGGCAGGCAGGGGTGATGATCACACGGTGCATGCCACGGCACCATGCTCGTCTCGGGACTCGAGTCTGGAGCCAGTGCTGAAGCGGTCTCATATGCATCAACCCCAGCGGTGTGACTTCTAAAGTGAGAAATAAAGTGATATATAAAGTGATATACAAAATGATATATAAAGTGAGAAATAAAGTGATATATAAAGTGATATACAAAATGATATATAAAGTGAGAAATAAAGTGAGAAATAAAGTCGCAGTTTCAAAAAATTAAGTGATATATAAAGTAGGGCTGTCGATTTAACGCTTTAATTCAGTGCGATTAATTTGACAAAAAATAATGCGTAAAAAAAATTTACGCAATTAATCGCAATGCCCCTGGACCATAATAAGGAAGAAAATGCAAGCTTGTAGTACCACCTGTTTACTCCAGGGGGCAGTAAGTGAAACTTCAGCTGTATGAGCAACGCACAGTTTATATAGTTAAAAACACAACCAGACAGCGTCAAACAAACATGCGTCACGTTCTTGAGTTCAAAACACGTGATGGAGCGCAAATCCGAACTAAGGGATCTCAAGATGTGTTTAAAGATTGAGTATTAAACTATATTTAACTTGAAACAGTGACTTAAATATTTTATGTTTGTGATGCAACACACCCGAGATGCTACACTGTAACGAACGGGAGGCTGCAGTCAAGGCAAGGATGAAGGCGAGGAGTAGGACCCAAGTGCAGCTTTATTAAAGATAGTGGTGAAACGGGAACAAGACAGGAACTTGGAACATAAAGTAGACTATGGCTTGGACTCAAGAATATCAGGGTAACATCCGGCAGGGATCAAGGTTACAGGAACACAATATAATACTTGACAAAGGTACAAGGGAAACATGAGGACTTAAATACATGAACAGGGGAAACAACAGCCAATGGACAAACAGGACTTAAACAGGATAATAAGGTGATAAACTAAAGCCAATGACAAAACTAGAACTGATAAACAAGCAATCAAACAATGAACCAATGAAAAACAGACACATGAACAAGGAGGGGAAACAGGACATGACAAGACTGGTTAACAGGAACATAAGAATGGTTTCAAAATAAGAGTGCAATATGGAATTAAACAAGTGCCAAAAACTTAGACAATATGGAGTGAAAAAGGTGCCAGAAACTTAAGAGTGAAGGTACAAAAACAAGAGACCACATGGAACGTTACATACACAAGTATGTCTGACGCAGGTGTCCATCCTTAAACAAGCCCTCATAATAAATCTCCAACTGATTGATAAATTCACTTGTGAAATGGATTATTACTGTGAACTGTGTGTCAATGATTGACTTATGATCAATAATATGGTAATAAACAACACATTGTATTCTAAAGCCGCTTTTTGCATTGTCTTATCAATGATGAACTCTTCTGCTACAGGAACGTGATGCATTTTAATTATCTGAATATTTAGCATTTTTTATTTATATATATATATATATATATATATATATATATATATATATATATATATATACGTACTAGAATGTACTAGACTGTCACGAGACTGTGAGTGCCCAAATTCAACAACCAAAAACTTTTCCTGAGAAAGAACAAATATCAATCCATCTTTACTCACCCTTGCCTCCCGCGTTGTTTTTGCTGCTTCTCCTCCATGTCTCCTCCTTCTCTCCCACGAGATGGAGAACGTGTTTGAGCTCCACGTGGACTGCTGGAACTCCTCAGAGCGAAAGACGCCCGGCGCTGAGTCTGAGAGCATAGAAAAAACAATTGATTTATTTGGTGACTGTTATCTCTGCTGATATGTTCCCTTGGGTTTGAAGACCTACTTGAGCAGGCGGCATGCTGGCAGCAGCGGTGGGCGGGGCTACAGGATCCATGAGTGTTGTCATCGTGTTCTCGCTCTTGGCGCGGAGCAGCGGGTGCTGATGTTGAAGGCCAGCTGTGTGGGACTGATTTGGCACACTGTCCATACATTGAGGGGCATATTTAGGAGTTTCCAAAAATGGAACTAGAGGACAAAAGATTTGAGATTAGGGAGAGATGGTTCTCGGTATATTCCTATAATCTTTGAGAGTGGCACAGGTAAACAAAATTGGCCAACTTTATGTTTAAAACATGGAGAAAAAAAGAAATCTGCCGGGTAAGAAAAATAAACAAAGTAAGCAACTATTTTGATCTTGTTTTAAGCGTAAGCCTTATTTAATTTAGTTCGATTTTTTCTGAAAGCAACACAACATGTTTTATGCCATTTACTTGTCAAGTAATACTCTGCAAGTTACTGTTTCAACGGAACATTAAAGGAAGAATTGAGAAGAATCTTCACGCAGCTCTTCTCCAAACAATGACAGTTTATAGTGACGGCTACCAAGCTCTAAAAAGGACCAAAAATCACCATTAAAGTGGCAAAAATGGCTCATGCACTATATTCAGAGTCTTCTAAAGTCATACAATAGATTTATGTAAGGAAATTACTAAAAATCAGGTCGTTATTCACTGATAATCTTACCCTCATCAAAGCTCTGAAATCTCATGAACGATCATATTCAGATGGTGCATTATTACTTAGTGGCATGTTTGCCATCATTGGTTCTCATGTCAGGGTTTTCAGTGAATAACAACTAAACTTTTGATCGGTTTCTCACACACAAGTAATATGGACTAGATTCATGATACTTTTACGGTGTTTTGTGCACTTTTTGAATCTTGGCAGCCCCTTGTCGCTAATAAGTGTCATTGCATGCCAAATAAAAGCTGTACTTTTACTAATAAGCAGTTGCTGGTGGGATGTTGGCAAGCAAAGCCGCCGTTTACACACCACTGCGTAGGATTGACAGGATTAGTTGAACAAGCAATGCCCAAACTTGTATTTTAAACTATATTTTTACAAATGCACACTCACCGATTTCTGCATCACTGTGATTTTTTATGATTTCTCCAAGTTCAAAATGGCCGGACATCACAGCAGCCTAAAAACAACAACAACAACAACAGTGTCATAAACTTTATCGGATAATGTTTAATTTGAGAATGTGATGATGAGTGTATATAGTCATAGTGTATATTAAAAACAGCCCAAAATGATGTTATGGATGTTACTTTATTAGGAAAAATTGCATCACATGGTTACCTGGAAAGGGGTTTGGCCATGTTTGTTTTTGATCTCTTTATTGGCTCCTCTGTAAAGGAGGACCCGGACACAGCTCTCCTGATTGGACAGAGGAGATGACTTTTGATTGGCTTACTGTTAATAAAGTTCGTTCATGTCCCTAACCCTAAGTGTGAGAAGTACAAATAGCGACGCTTGCCTAAGCAAACATTTTGGCAATAACTTCACTATACAAGCAAAAGATTATGGAGATGGCACTAATGATTGTGCGCTCACCTTGTTGTAAAGTGCACAAATGTGGAGGGCGGTGTTTCCAGATGCATTCTGGGAAGTGGTGTCAGCACCATAGAAAAGAAGATGTTCCAAATGTTGAGCAAATCCGTGCTGACACGCCTGCGAATGAGTGAACACGGAGGTTAAGGAACAAGAGGACTGTCCATATCTTTGGGAAAGATGAGGATTTAAAGAACAGAAAACACTTACAGGCAGCACTTTAAAAAACATGCTGTGATCCATTGCTAATGTCCAAGTTTGGGATCTTGGATGGAAAAACAGGAGGGCCAAGACTCTCGAAATATTCGTAAGAATGCAATTCTACTCCTATGATTTACTACTTCATTTTCATCTTAAAGGGACAGTTCACCCAAAAATGTAACTTCTCTCATCATTTACTCACCCTCATGCCATCCCAGATGTGATTGACTTTCTTTCTTCTGCAGAACACAAATGAAGATTTTTAGAATAATATTGTCTGTTCTTTTATATCTGATGGACCATACAATCCTAGTGAATTGTGATCGAACTTTGAAGGTCCAAAAAGCACATGAAGGCAGCATAAATGTAACCTATACAACTCCAGTGGTTTAATCCATGTCTTCAGAAGTGATATGATAGGTGTGGATGAGAAACAGATCCTTTTTTAGTCCTTTTTTACTAAAAATGTTCCCCTTTGACCAGCCCCGACCAGCAAGTGGTGATATGCACAAAGAATGTGAGTCATCATAAAACAAAAGTGAAAGTGGAGATTTATAGTATATATATATATATATATATATCAATTTCTCACCCACATCTATCATATCACTTTTGAATAAACTACTGAAGTCATATGGATTACTTTTATGGTGCCTTTATGTGCTTTTTGGACCTTCTGAGTTCTGGTCACCATTCACTTACATTGCATGGACCTACAGAGCTAAAATATTCTTCTAAAAATCTTAATTTGTGTTCTGCAGAAGAAAGAAAGTCAAACACATCTGGGATGGCATGAGAATGAGTAAATGATGAGAGAAGTTACATTTTTGGGTGAACTGTCCCTTTAAGAAAAAAAGCTAAGAAATGTTGTATTCCTCAAAAGATTTAGTTTGTTATAATCTTTTTTCTTAAACAGTTTATAGCAAGTATCTGCTTACAAATTATGATTTATCCTAAAAACTTTCCTATTTTTTTTCTAATGAATATTTCAGTGAATCCGGCCCCAGGACAGCCTGTGTTTGATAAATCATCGATTACTCGTACCATGTTTGGCTATTTTGAGGTTGTCAGCATCCAAATATACCAAAAGACTTGACAAATAGCAGTGTTGTATTACTCTAAATATCAGCATTGCTGAAATGCCGCTTGTCCAAACAAATGCGATTTTTCTGTTTTCATTTTTTTTGTGTGAATTCAGAGTAATTTATTTTGCAAAATAAATGTTCATTTAATTATATTAATGTTGTGCACTTCATATTTGCTGCCATTAAATTGCATTATGCACATATTAGGGCTGCCAATCAATTTATTTCATAATGTTTTAATCAGATTAATTGCATATGCCATTTAATTATTTAACCAGTTAAAATCACATTTATAAATATTTGCTGAGAAAGCCCCTCAAATAGCAATAATTCCATATATAATGATTGAATAATTATAAATATTTAAATAATTATAAATTGAACGTAAAATATTTCAATAATAATTCATATAAATGGATGACATAATTGTGGCAGATGAGTCAAGCATTGATAAGACGATACAAAAAAGTTGCGTTCTTATCTTGTGCTGTCACTGGTGTTGCGGTTGTGCTTACTGCGCACCTGAATAAAGGTGGTACTTCCAGTTTTCCAGTTAGAAATATTCCTAATAACTAACAACTATACATACATAAAGAGGATTCAAGAGTTAAAGAAGAAAAGAAGGGAGAGAACAGAAAGAAAATCTTGCGCTCAAGCAACAGAGAAGACAATGAGAGACAAATGAGACATGATAGATGGGTACCTGTGAACTTCAACCACTCCAAACGCCTCTTCCTGTCTGATCTATGGAGAGAGAGCGGCAGGGCGATGGACAGGGGGTGTGAAAGGGAGTTCATCCAAATGCACCTGGGCTTTGTTCTCCTTTCGTTTAAGAAGTTTAGGCACATTTACGGGCCACGCACACTCTGTTCACTGACTGTCATACATATTGTTCATACAAAATGGCAAGCTCTAATCTGATTGGCTGACTTGTCATTTTGGGATTTTACATAGCAACTGGCCCAAAAGTTGTGGGGGGGGGGGGGGGTTCATTGTCGTTTTCTGCATATCACGGCGGCTCATTTTAGCTTATCGCGGCACATTTGGTCCGTTTCACGTCCAACCCACCGGCCCGCTCGGTTCTTCCTATGGCCAGTCCGCCCCTGATCGGCCCCAAAGTGCGTCGGCCCACCGGGAAAATTCCCGGTATGCCAGATTACCAGTCCAGCCCTGTCCCTATAGTTTCTGGAATGGTTTCAGGGCATGTCGCAAGACTTTTAGCTTGTATGCGAATATGAACAGTTTAAATGTCTGCAGCTCGATCCCCTCATTGGGGTGCTGCAGAGTTTTTAAAATCAAATTTACATATATAGAGGCTACAAAGGGCCAAAATAAATGAAATCCCAAATGCACTTTATTAATCAACCAAAATCCCAATAATAACCAGATGGTCCATAACAAAGTCTAGTTGCCTACGAATGAACTCTCCCAGACATATAAAGAGGACCAGGAGGAAACCTTCACAGGTGTTTAGAAACAAGAGGGAAAAGAGCATGAGAGCGGTAAGAAGATTTGAAGAATTTGAAAAAAAGGATGAAAGAAGACAAGAGACAATGAGGTATGGATACAAATGAACAAAGATGGAAACAGACAGTCGCATACTCATACACATTCACAAAAACGTAAATATACTTAAATGCCATCATCTGAGATTCACTTGAGTTTCCCCTTGAGTTAAGTAATTTAAACATGTGACACACACCTGATGTGACTCATCCCATCCATTCTCATCTGTGATGCCCAGTTGAGCTCTGTAATACAGCAGAGCTTCACAACAGGAAGTGTCACCCCCTGTCAGCACTGAGTGGTACAGCGGCGTCAGACCACAGCGGTCACGATAATTCGGAGAGGCCCCCAGAGATAACAGCGCCTAAATGGTGGGACAGGATGGAAATGGAGAGTTAGACACATTACGATTTATATACAAGCCCCTCCCATTGCAAGTGCAGTAATGTTTCCGGGGCTGTTACGGTTTATAATGAAATCTGGCCGTGTGGAGACGAGCATTATGTGAAAACACAAATGTTCTGCTAGGAAAGCTAATGTAGAATTTTTTTATTCATATTTTAAAACCTTTTTCAGGCGTTTGTGATTTCTGGATACAGATTTTTCATAATAATTTTGATACAGATTGGTTTGCTAATGACTATTTGATGCACCGGTGTATCAGGCAAAACATTGGCCGATAAAAGGAATAACATCTGTAACACATCTCATTTAAATTCTCACTTTAAAGCTCGACATGACAAGAAATACGGCAGGTTTGTTTGAAAAAGCAAAGCTGCTTCAGCTAAAAATGGACCAGCTTCATCGTTCAGAATTAAATTAAAATTTAATGTGAGTCTAGACAGACAGACAGACAGACAGACAGACATAGAGGTGGTTGCTAAGGTGATTTGTGTAGTCTCTAGGGCATTGCTAAGGCAGTTGCTAGAGTGTTCTGGTTGGTTGCTATGGCGTTTATAGGTTGTTGCTAGGTGTTGCTAGGGTGTTCTGGGTGGTTGCTAGGGTGTGTTTTGTTGTCATTAGGGTGTTGCTAGGTGGTTGCAAGGGCATTGCTTGAGTGTTCCAGGTGGTCACTAGGGCATTGCTAGGTGGCAGCAAGGGTATTCTGGAGAGTCACTAGGGTGTTGCTAGGCAATTGTGAGGATGTTCTGGGTGGTTGTTAGGCAGTTGCTTGGGTGTTCTGAGTGGTTACTAGGGTGTTGCTAGGTGGTTGATAGTGTGTTCTTGGTGGTCTCTAGGCAGTTGCTAGGGGTTTCTGGTTGGTCACTAGGGTGTTTCTTGGTGGATGGACCAGCAGTGCTGATTGGTAGTGTGTTACTAGGATGTTCTAGGTGGCTGTTAGGGCATTGCTAGGTGGCTGCTGTGAAACAGACAGACAGACGGACGGACGGACGGACAGACGAACGGACAGATGCACGAAAGGAGATTTGGTTGCTAAGGTGATTTGGGTAATCTCCAGGGCGTTGCTAAGGCAGTTGCTAGAGTGTTCTGGTTGGTTGCTATGGCATTTATAGGTGGTTGCTAGGGTGTTCTGGGTGGTTGCTAGGATGTTCTTAGTGGTCATTAGGGCATTTCTAGATGGTTGCTAGGCAGCTGCTAGGGTATTCTGGAGCATCACTAAGGT
Source organism: Moxostoma hubbsi (assembly GCA_032164185.1). NCBI lineage: Eukaryota > Metazoa > Chordata > Actinopteri > Cypriniformes > Catostomidae > Moxostoma > Moxostoma hubbsi. The sequence goes on along the minus strand of JAVLUX010000037.1, from coordinate 26,297,133 downwards.
GTTGCTAGGCAGTTGATAGGATGTTTTGGGTGGTTGCTAGGCAGATGCTTGGGTGTTCGGAGTGGCTACAAAGGTGTTGCTAGGATGTTCTAGGTGGTTGCTAGGGTATTGCTAAGTGGTTGCTAAGGTGTTATGGGTGGTCTCCAGGCAGTTGCTATGAGTTTCTGGGTGGTCGCGAGGGTGGTGCTAGGTGATTTGTACCAGTAGTGCTGATTGCTAGTGTGTTCTAGGTGGCTGCTAGGGCATTTGGTAGGTTGCTGCTATGAAACAGAAAGACAGGTGGATGGACGGACAGATGGATGGATGGATAGATAGATAGAAGCACATAAGGCCTGCTGCGAATGAACTCCATGTGTATGTTTCTCAGTGTGTTTGTACCAGCAGTGCTGATTGGTTGTGAGCTCTGACGGCTTTATGGAGAGGTGTGAGACCGTCTCTGGACTGGAAATCCACATGGGCCCCATTCAGCACCAGAACACGGATTCCTTCCACACTCAAACTCCCCTGAACCGCCAGACTAAGAGGAGTCTCTGAGAGAAACACAGGAAGAGAATGAGAGAGTGTAGCTACAGTATGGAGAAACACTGTCTTTTCAGAGTAACAAGCAACATACTTAATGTTTTAATGGTGCACAGCACGATAGTGTGCTACAAACCCATATCTGACCGCGCAATGAGCTTTGTGATAAACGTATAAAGTGCAAGTTTGCTACAAAAATAGCTTTTATAAATGTTTAAGAGCTAAAACAAAACAATAAAGAAGCAAAAATCAGAAATCTGTGAGTTTAACATTATACCACCAATAATAGCATAGTTTCATTGCTTTCCCCCTTTCCATTTATGAATTAATCACATTGAATAAAACACACATGTCCACTGAGAACATGAAAGTTGACATTAAGAGACTGCAAGGAACATAATAAGCTTGGAGTCGATGGTCAATGACCATGAGAAGATTCTGACAGGGACACGTTGACCATAGAATGATGGTCACGAGAACTGGAGAACTGAAAATGTCAAAAGGGTTACACCAGCAGAATTAGATGAGCACACTTGGATTTCCATAAATCCACAATAAACCTTCATTTCCTGAAATCAGATGTTTCACCCTCTGTGTTCACATCGGGTTTTGACATATATAAAATGGTTGCACTTGGGAATTTGTCATCCAAGAGTGAGAATTAAAGGGATGGTTCACCTGTAAATAATAACTCAGTATAGGACTGTCTTTATATCGCACCTCCGCTCTCAGTGTCATGGTAGTTTGGATCGAGTCCCTTCTCCAGAGCTTTACTCAACTTCTCCACGGCTCCACACTGAACATATTCCAGGAACTTCTTCAGATTGGCCTGAAGATGGAGCCAAACACAGAGAGACGCATTACATTTTCATTACAGCCTTCCATATTTTGGCCACAGCTAGAATGTGTATATATTTCTTTACATTGCACCTTGGTGTGCAACTTTGTAAGTTGTTTCTCATCCAGGTTTGTCTGTTTGTAGACCCGTGTCTTGTATCTGAACTGTGAAGACACAGGAGAGGAGGAAAAAATAGAGTTTGAACAAAGTTTCCAAGACAAAGAGGAGTGATTAATGAGCATCCACTTAAAACGAGACTTTAGCTGAGGCTGGAAGGAGTTTCCTCTTCACGTTCACATCCACTTATATATATTATATTTCTAAAACAACACTAACAAATAAAAACCCCTTTTAAATTCTCACGAACTAATGCAGCTATTGGTGAAACACTAAACATTCACCCTAAGTAAACAGATAAATATACCAGAGTATATAAACAGGTTGGAACTAGGACTCGTGAAACACAAGATAAACACTAGTGACACACTCATTTTAGGTTATTAGGCTTAGAAGCATTTTGGGGGCTCTATTGTTTTAAGAGTGCTAATTATAAGCAAAATTTCCATGCTAGCGCAAAGTGCAAGTAGGCATGTGTGGGAGTGTTTGCGCTGTCTTTATAGGAATAGGTCACTGCGCTAAGATGTTTCAGAAGCATGTCTGTTTTCAGTGAAAAGTCTAAATTCAGTTCCTGCATCTGTAGTTTGGAGATTCCACCAGCAGGTGGTGATAAACTTCATGTCCAAACTCTGTTTTTCAGTTTTTCATGTTTCAATCATGTTCAAAATTGTCCGATTGACTGCAGTGCATGCAAACAAACCAAAAAATGATCCCTTGACCCACAGCCTAACCTGGAAGGCCGATGTAATCACTGTTTGTGGCACGGTGGAGGGCGGGGCCGGGTCGTGACTCATCATGCCCGGTCCTGTATCAGGCTAATTAAGCCACCGAGAGGGTTAAAGGCCGATCGCTGAGGGCGGTGCGGGGGAGAGAGATCCTCACGGACATGTCTGTCGTCTTATGTGTTTGTCTTTTGAGTTTCACATTAAACCTTTAGTTGTACGTTAAGCCGGTTCTCCGATACGCCGTAGCTTGTTCCTCGGACACTCCTCCACCCTTTAACGGACGACAGCCATGCCTCTCCAGGCGGATTCAAGGCAGTCCTCCGGCCCCTGGCGGACGTAACGCCCCGCCGCATTCTCGGGGAGCCGAAGGGGACTCCCTTACCCCTGGCAGCGGTTCTCTCGCTCCAGGCGGTCGGTCGCGATCCCCTCCCCGCTTGCAGACGGCGGTCTTCCCTCGACCCCTCCGTGTTTCAGCGGATGGTAGGGGCATCCTCTGCCCCTGGCAGTGGCCCTGACCGCTCCAGGCGGTCGGCTAGGAGCCCCTTCTCCCCTCGCGGTCGGCGGCTGTTCCTCCGCGTCCAGGCGGCTGGGCTCCTCGTCCCCCGGCAGATGGCCGCGACTGCTCCATTGGGGTGGACAGTAGTGGCAAGAATTCTACTACGGCGTATCCCTCTTCCTTTCTGGGCTTTCGGCACCAATGTAAAGAAGTTCGCCCTCACGGGCAAGGAAGAGGCGAGAAACCGGCTTAACGGGGTGGGGCCGGGTCGTGACTTAACACGCCCGGTCCCGTATTAGGCTAATCAAGCCTCCGAGAGGGTTAAAGGCCGATCGCGGAGGACGTGCGTGAGAGAGAGATCGTTCACGGACATGTCCGTCATCTTATGTGTTTGACTTTTGAGTTTCACATTAAACCTTTAGTTTGTATGTCAAGCCGGTTTCTTGCCTCTTCCTTGCCCGTGAGGGCGAACTTCTTTACATTCCTCCACACTCTCCGGCGGACCACAGCCGCTCCTCTCCGGGCGAACCGGAGTCAACCTCCGACCCCCAGCGGACAGAACGCCCCTCCGCTTTCCTGGCGACACGTGGGGACGCGTGGGGACATTCCAGCCCGGCCCCACACCCCTCCACTCCACATACACTTTTGTGGTACTCATCATTATGCCACAAACTGTTGATTGAGCTTATCTTGTACTGACTTTCAACATGAATGTATGTCCATATATCTATTCTATTGCATACACTACCAACTTCTTATGCATGTGCTGTCTTTAAGACAACTTTATTGTCATTGTGCAGAGTACAGGTACAGAGCCAATGAAATACAGTTGTTTTAGCATGGGGTCAGAGGTCAGATAAGGTCAAGGGCCTTGCTCTGGGCCCCAACAGTGGTATCTTGGTGGTGCTGGGGCTTAAACCCCCAACCTTCCGGTCAGTAACCCAGAGCCTCAACCGCTGAGGCACCACTGGCTTTGTTTATATCGCTGGTGCTTGACAGGGAATGGACAATATAAAAGGATGCAGATGGTGCAATAACCGGAGGAACCTCAGAGTTAAACTGCACTTGACCCAGCCCACTTGCGCCTAGACTTAGTGCATGCTTGCACAAAATTACTAAAAGTAATCGCCATGCCCATTGACTTTGCGCTTATGACTAACCGCATAGTGCTGCGCTTAGCATTAGCACTCTCAAAATAGGCCCCTAGCTTTGAGGAATATTCTGAGGATCTTTGGCAATCTGTGTGATTTTAAATGTGCTCCGGCACCTCCAGGTAGGGCACTCCCTTCTCCAGGGACTGTGAGAATTCCCCAAGCAAGCGCTCTTCCTCCAGGAACTTGGCATCTCGTCTGTCTCTCGCTGGCTGGAAAAGGCCATAATTGTAAACGTCCCACAACGACTCGCTGAGGGAACAAATAATCTGCTGCTTCGCAATCCAAACGGAGGCCTCGGGATCAAACCGCAAACACTTCTACAGATGGAGCAAGAGAAAACAGGGAGAGAGTATAAACACAAAAGATTTAACTGGCTTAAAGGACTGTTCTGGGATCAAAACAAGTTAAGCTCCATGGACAGCATCTATATATATATATATATTATCATTTTCCTGTGGTCATTTAAACGAACATTCCATACATTGAAAATAATTCAGACACCTGTTAAATACAGAATGAAAAGGAAGGGGTTTGCACTTGAAAAGTAATTAATCATTTTAAGAAGCCTATTTACAAGACGTCTTGCATAAATCATAACATGCATATTAAAGTGAAAAACCTCTTGAGCTTTATGCACACACACACTCATTTAAACACACACTAAATATTCCTTCATTAGGAATTCCCATGTTCCAATTAACTTGTTTTTAAATTTTCTACTAATGTCTCAGTCCCGCACTCCACCGCTGGGAGACACAACAGACCTAGAGTATATATTAAAGTGTTTGTATGTGTGTAAGTGTGTGTTTAAGAGTAAGTGAGTGTCTGTATTGACTTATAAGTTCAGCGAAGGGAACCGCAATATGCTTTTGATATTGTAGAGAAAAATTGCTTTGTTCAGTTTTTGCTCTTTCATTTCTCATCAACTCTTTAGTTTCATTTATGCATCAACTTTTTCTCAGATGCTTCTCTTTAAATTCCTTCAGAGGAATTACAATAGACATAAATGAGTAAGTTGTTGACATATAGTAAGAATATAGAGCTTTACAATTAGTCTGGATTATCGCATGTCATTTTGACCTTTAATCACAAGCAGCATATTAATTATAAATATCAACCGTTCAAAATATCACTAGTTAAATGGTAATTCTTGATATAAGGAATCGAATTACTACCAGTGAAAATGCAACATTTTGCACTAGTTCCACAGTTCATTCTTGAAGTCAAAATTACATTTAAAAGCAGTAAAAACTCTCATCCGTTATAACTCTATGTAATTGCATTTTTCACTAGTAAAATTTCACATTGACTTTTTCATCTACGTCTATTCAAATAGCAATTACGGATATAATTATGCATTAATTAGGTGTTGTGGTGGCGTAGTGGGCTAAAGCACTTAAGTGGTATTCAGGAGGTTGCTGGTTCGATCCCCACAACCTCCACCATTGTGTCCTTGAGTAAGACACTTAACTCCAGGTTGCTCCGGGGGGATTGTTCCTGTAATAAGTGCACTGTAAGTCACTTTGGATAAATGCATCTGCCAAATGCTTAAATGTAAATTATATATTAATATCTTACTAGTTGATATTCCAATGTCACTAGTAAAATTATAATTTTTGATATCAGTAATTTGGTTTTCACTTGTGCAATGTTAATTTCTGATATCTGTAATGTGATTGTAACTAGTAATAAAGCCTTTTTAGACTTTTTTTTACCTCTTTAACCCTTGTGCTGTATTCCTCATTGGCTACCACTCCTTTTAGTCAAAATAACCGACCCATTTAAATGGTTTATGAATGTCACATAATCCATATACTGTATTATCACTAAATATTGCATTACATATTTTTTTCAACTTGATTTCTAGTAACTAGAACAGGTTGTGTACCTCTGCCCCCTATTTAATTTGTACCTATTTACTAATAATAGGCCTAAATTAACTGAGCTAATCTGACTCAAATTTTGCGTTAAAAGTGTTTTTAAAGGAGACCTATTATGCCCCTTTTTACAAGATATTATATTATTCTCAGGTGTCCCCAGAATGTGTCTGTGAAGTTTCAACTCAAAATACCCCATGGATCATTTATTATACCATTTATCATTTATCATTTATGTATCATTTATTATGAATGCCTCTTTTTGGGTGGAATCTAAAACACGCTGATTTCGTGTGTGTCTCTTTAAATGCAAATGAGCTGCTGCTCCCCGCCCCCTTTCCGGAAGAGGGCTGTCCCTGTACAGCTCATGCTTCGGTTACTACAGCAACAACAAATCAGAACCAATATGACAGACAGCGTAAATACGGAGTTTAGCCATATATGAATAAACATATCTATCTATCTATCTATCTATCTATCTATCTATCTATCTATCTATCTATCTATCTATCTATCTATCTATCTCTCTCTCTCTCTATATATCTGGTCTCCGTGAATACAATTAGAGACAATGCTAACTTTAGCTGCATTAGCCGTGGAGTCAGCTAACAAACACATTCGGACAGGGCGATTTGTAAACATTCACAAAATATAAAGTGCGATACTTGTTCAGGATATAAAGCTGACACAGGTACAGTTGGTACTTATCCATGCTGGAGAATCAAAGTTTCTGCTTTATATTGACACTCATTCACAAAGCAGTCCGGTGTCAAATAATTTGCACAATCATACACAAATATTTGTATGTTTTGTGGCACATTTCTTTGTCCAAAACTTGTCCACTGCGTCTTCAGCGGCTCTGATGCCGGGAGTACATTAAGACTCTTATGAACACTTATGAGACATTCTTCTTCTCACTGTATCTGCTCCAGGACTGTGTGTAGATCACTCAGGGGCGGAGCTATGATAATATGGTGGAGTCTGTCACCAGTTGTGGGGCGTGGCCTGCTATAACGTGACATCACTTTAGAGCAGTAATGAAAACCGTTCATTTTGAGACACTGTTTTTGATGAATAGAAATATAAGAAAGAGGAGTGGGTGCACTTTTAACATTATAGGGTGGTTGTGTACACACACACACACACACACACACACACACACTGCCGACATTTATGTACAAACACCATGTAAAAGTGAATTTGGCATAATAGGTCCCCTTTAATTTATATTTTTACTATATTAAATACAATATATGTAATTGTCTGCCCTGTTTATCCCACTACTTTGTTTTACTGTTTAACCAGAAGTTCTTTTTTTTAACTCTTTAAAAAAACTCTACTCAAAAAAATGGCAGAAAGTCACACTTGTGGTGTTCCCGGTCAAAAATGACCGGATCATTAAAATGCGCAGTATATAAATCTCTCATTATGAATATATTTTCACTAGATATTGCATTAGATCTTTTTGTTAACTTTATTTCTAGAAATTATATTTATAACGTATTAATAGCAAGCTTTATTGACTGTTTATTAGAAAACATTGATCTTACTCTTTGTGAGAATGTGAAAAGTCCAAAAAAAAAACATTGCTCGAATATTTATTTATTACATTTTTTTTGTAGCTCCGCCTATTCATTTCCAATGGCCGGTCATTTTTGACCGAGAACACAACAGGTGTAACAATGTGAAATAAAACCTACAAAAGTAACGAAAATGGTCAAACTTTTTGTGTGTTTTCGGATACAATATGTGAACAAAGTTCAATTGGATTAAGTAAAAAAAATTTAAATAAAAAAAATATTTTAAAAACTGGTCAAAATGACCTGAACACAACATAAGGATTAATTACTTTAGGATTTAGGATAATTTTATTGATATTCAATATAAATTTCCAGATATCTGAAATACTAAACCTAACATGTTGAACTACATTTACAGATATCAAAAATGGGGTATTATAGGGACACTTCACCCAAAATGCTTTCATGGACCTACTGACATGTTGTCTATTTTTGCAACCAAAAAAAAGTACATTAAGAAAGTGCACTGGGAAGGTATACTGCAGGTGCGTCTGAGTGTACGTGAACAGACATTTACAGACCGTTTGTTTGATGTCAGGTATGCCAATGCGGAACACCATGACGGCGAGGTGCGAGTCTTCCACGGGCGTGATCGTGGTCATACTCCGCTCCATGAGACGCCTCCGTGCCTGCTGATTGGTCAGGACTGGGTGGTACTGCGGCTGATTGGTCGTCTGATGATAAAGCGTCGGCTGACTGGGCAAATGAGGAATTCCTCTATGGGCCGTCCTGGGCTGTCTGTCTCCTCTCTGCCATCCAATCACAACAGCCGCAGGCTTTGACCCCTCTGCCTTGCGTCCACCGCGGTTCTGGTGTTCCTTTTCTTCCATATCTATCATCCCATTTTGTTCCCCTCTCTTCAATCTATCCTCCTCATCTTCTTCATCCTCACCATCTTTCTCATCCGCACTGCTGAAAAAACGTTTGGTATTACCCAGCATCCTTTGCTGCAATGTGTCAGCAGTCACCTTTGCCATCAGTGTGTTGCATCATGGTGTGTATCGCCTTCACCTTAATTATAGACAGACCGACAAGGAAAGAATGAACTGTTAGAGGGGTAAAGTTAACAACGGTGATATAAAAATATCTCCTATCCCAGTTTAACATGCAGAAACTGTAAGTAAGCCATTCATAGGTTAATTTCATTGAATCTTATTTTCATTCATTACTTGAATGAAGTAATCAATGAGAGTTCTGGTTGATTAGCACATATTTCTCAAACATTTATCAGCAATTATCAGTACTTAGTTACAATGTAATTCTTACACCAATGTTGAGAAATTTAAAGAACATGAAAAATCTAATTTGGCCAATCACACAATCTCTGTGTTGATTTGATGTGATGCACATCTCTAAGATAGAGATACTGCATCAAAACATTACTGCATTAAACAGTCACTGTAAAATGCAGTAGTTACAACATGAACGTTACTGCATTAAATCGAGTTACTACATAAAAAAGTTAAAATCAATGCATGAAAAGTCACTGCATTACTTTAACTTACTGCATTATCGTTAAGGGGTTAAATCAAGTTACAGCATAAAGATTTCTTGCAAAAAAATAAATAAGTTACTGCATAAAAGTTACTCCATTAAATAATGTTAAAAAAGTTGATGTATTTCAGTCACTGCATAAAAAGTTCCTGCATAAAATTTTACTGCATTAAATTAAGTTATGCATAAAAACGTTGGTGCATTAAAGTTACTGCATAAAAAGTTCCTGCATAAAAGTTCCTGCATTAAATTTTACTGCATTAAATTTTACTGCATTAAACTAAGTTATGCATAAAAACGTTAGTACATTAAAGTTACTGCATAAAAAGTTCCTGCATTAAATTTGACTGCATTAAATTAAGTTATGCATAAAAACGTTGGTGCATTAAAGTTACTGCATAAAAAGTTACTGCATAAAAGTTCCTGCATTAAATTAAGTTATGCATAAAAACGTTGGTGCATTAAAGTTGCTGCATAAAAAGTTACTGCATAAAAGTTCCTGCATTAAATTAAGTTATGCATAAAAACGTTTGTGCATTAAAGTTACTGCATAAAAAGTTACTGCATAAAAGTTCCTGCATTAAATTAAGTTATGCATAAAAATGTTAGTAGATTAAAGTTACTGCATAAAAAGTTCCTGCATTAAATTTTACTGCATTAAATTTTACTGCATTAAACTAAGTTATGCATAAAAACGTTAGTACATTAAAGTTACTGCATAAAAAGTTCCTGCATTAAATTTGACTGCATTAAATTAAGTTATGCATAAAAACGTTGGTGCATTAAAGTTACTGCATAAAAAGTTACTGCATAAAAGTTCCTGCATTAAATTAAGTTATGCATAAAAACGTTGGTGCATTAAAGTTGCTGCATAAAAAGTTACTGCATAAAAGTTCCTGCATTAAATTAAGTTATGCATAAAAACGTTGGTGCATTAAAGTTACTGCATAAAAAGTTACTGCATAAAAGTTCCTGCATTAAATTAAGTTATGCATAAAAACGTTGGTGCATTAAAGTTGCTGCATAAAAAGTCACTGCATAAAGGTTCCTGCATTAAATTAAGTTATGCATAAAAACGTTTGTGAATTAAAGTTACTGCATAAAAAGTTACTGCATAAAAGTACCTGCATTAAATTAAGTTATGCATAAAAATGTTAGTAGATTAAAGTTACTGCATAAAATGTTCCTGCATTAAATTTTACTGCATTAAATTAAGTTATGCATAAAAATGTTGGTGCATTAAAGTTAATGCATAAAAAGTCACTGCATAAAGGTTCCTGCATTAAATTAAGTTATGCATAAAAACGGTAGTAGATTAAAGTTACTGCATAAAAAGTTCATGCATTAAATTTTTCTGCATTAAATTAAGTTATGCATAAAAACGTTGATGCATTAAAGTTACTGCATAAAAAGTCACTGCATAAAAGTTCCTGCATTAAATTAAGTTATGCATAAAAACGTTGGTGCATTAAAGTTACTGCATAAAAAGTCACTGCATAAAAGTTCCTCCATTAAATTAAGTTATGCATAAAAACATTGGTGCATTAAAGTTACTGCATAAAAAGTCACTGCATAAAAGTTCCTGCATTAAATTAAGTTATGCATAAAAACATTGGTGCATTAAAGTTACTGCATAAAAAGTCACTGCATAAAAGTTCCTGCATTAAATTAAGTTATGCATAAAAACATTGGTGCATTAAAGTTACTGCATAAAAAGTCACTGCATAAAAGTTCCTCCATTAAATTAAGTTATGCATAAAAACGTTGGTGCATTAAAGTTACTGCATAAAAAGTCACTGCATAAAAGTTCCTGCATTAAATTAAGTTATGCATAAAAACATTGGTGCATTAAAGTTACTGCATAAAAAGTCACTGCATAAAAGTTCCTGCATTAAATTAAGTTATGCATAAAAACATTGGTGCATTAAAGTTACTGCATAAAAAGTCACTGCATAAAAGTTCCTCCATTAAATTAAGTTACGCATAAAAACGTTGGTGCATTAAAGTTACTGCATAAAAAGTCACTGCATAAAAGTTCCTGCATTAAATTAAGTTATGCATAAAAACATTGGTGCATTAAAGTTACTGCATAAAAAGTCACTGCATAAAAGTTCCTGCATTAAATTAAGTTATGCATAAAAACATTGGTGCATTAAAGTTACTGCATAAAAAGTCACTGCATAAAAGTTCCTCCATTAAATTAAGTTATGCATAAAAACGTTGGTGCATTAAAGTTACTGCATAAAAAGTCACTGCATAAAAGTTCCTGCATTAAATTACGTTATGCATAAAAACGTTGGTGCATTAAAGTTACTGCATAAAAAGTCACTGCATAAAAGTTCCTGCATTAAATTAAGTTATGCATAAAAACGTTGGTGCATTAAAGTTACTGCATAAAAAGTCACTGCATAAAAGTTCCTCCATTAAATTAAGTTATGCATAAAAACATTGGTGCATTAAAGTTACTGCATAAAAAGTCACTGCATAAAAGTTCCTGCATTAAATTAAGTTATGCATAAAAACATTGGTGCATTAAAGTTACTGCATAAAAAGTCACTGCATAAAAGTTCCTGCATTAAATTAAGTTATGCATAAAAACATTGGTGCATTAAAGTTACTGCATAAAAAGTCACTGCATAAAAGTTCCTGCATTAAATTAAGTTATGCATAAAAACGTTGGTGCATTAAAGTTACTGCATAAAAAGTCACTGCATAAAAGTTCCTCCATTAAATTAAGTTATGCATAAAAACGTTGGTGCATTAAAGTTACTGCATAAAAAGTCACTGCATAAAAGTTCCTGCATTAAATTAAGTTATGCATAAAAACGTTGGTGCATTAAAGTTACTGCATAAAAAGTCACTGCATAAAAGTTCCTGCATTAAATTAAGTTATGCATAAAAACGTTGGTGCATTAAAGTTACTGCATAAAAAGTCACTGCATAAAAGTTCCTGCATTAAATTAAGTTATGCATAAAAACATTGGTGCATTAAAGTTACTGCATAAAAAGTCACTTCAGAAAAGTTCCTGCATTGAATTAAGTACTGCATAAAAAAAGTTGGTGCATTAAAATTACTGCATTAAACATTTACTACATAAAAGTTACTGCAATAATTTAAGTTACTGGATAAAAGTTAATGGATTGAATCTTAAAATGTTACTGCATAAAAAATTATAGTTCAGTGTGTGACCTGTTCATCTGGATAAGAGCATCTGATATGTCTTAAATCTCATTTTACTTGTAAGACCGGTTCAATAGACTCATTTTATTAATGAATGTTTGGAAAATCCTGAAATGAACCGCTGATGCTTATTGTGATATTGTTTTACGATTTTTAGTTTTTCACATTTTCAAGTATTCAACAGCCACTTCTCTCCAAAGCAACTTACGTTATACATATAATATAGACAATTAAACCTAGAGTAACCTGAGGTGAAGTCTCTTGTTCAAAGGGGACATTTATATTGGCAGAGTCATCTGCCAATATAAATCAACAGGATGATGATTTGGGTCATCGTCCTGTTGCTCTGTGAACCATCAGTCTGGAAGGTATATCGGTATTAGTAACTGACTTACTGTATTTAAATTACATTTCAACATGGTATTTTCTTTCTTCCTAATGCACTTCCTTTATTCTCATAAATGTTTTAAAATAACTTTTAATTGCCCAGCTGAAAACAAGACATCATTATGTTACTACTTATCCTTGGGTATACTGTACATACGGTAAAGTAAACTCTAAATATCCAGAGATCTCAGTCCCCCTTTTACTGACAGTTCCAGGTGAGTAGCACATCTGTCCACAGTTCAAAGTTTTAAACATTTACCTTAAAGTGATGCATGTCATTTCTGCTCCATTAGCATCACCAAACAGAATTACACCACATGCCAGATCAGTTATTGTCATTTTCCCAGCAAAGCTTGACCATCAGGATCTTTCTGGCGAAGTTTGTGTTATTATGTAAATGTAGCATGTGACAGGGTTTCCAGTTATGGGGGTACGACTCTTTTCTAACACTCCAACCACATAAAATATCAAAGTATGAAACCCTGGACAGGTAAAAATGGCACACCAACCACGAATCCTCTTGTATTAAGTAGCTAATAAAATCTGGCCAATGAGAACACAGAGAAGTGCCGCCTCCTCGCCCGATTAGCTCTCTGCTGTATGACTGGCAGCTGACTGGGGCAGGTGGGGAAAAATAGAGCACTGGCCTCATTTCCTTCTCTAGAGACAATTCAGAGAGTAACGCAAGCACCACACAGATATCAGCAGCCAAGGACAAAGCAGGAAGCGCACAGGCCAGGAAGACAGCAGCGATACTGAGACACTGCAGTAACCAGAATGTGCATAATATGCAAGCTGGTCTGCAGTCTAATAAAACCATGCTTGAGTCACACACTGTATACAGAGGTAAAAATCCAAATATAGCACTTGTACAAGGTCTTTGCAATGTGCATTTACTGACTTAAAGGAACAGTGCACCCAGAAATGAAAATTCGATCTTATACTCATCCTCGTGTGGTTCCAAACCTACATGACTTTTATTCACACAGTGGTTCACTTCAGGAATATGGCCTGGTCTAAAGCGGGGCGAGATTTTGCGCCACTAGATTTTCTTTGGGTCGCGACCCACCAGTTGACAACCACCGAATTAGCTTAAAGGGTCGAATCACACAGAAATGTAAACTCTCTCATCGTTTACTCACCCTCATGATATCCCAAGTGTGTATGACTTTCTTTCTTCGCCAGAAATTATTTGATGTAAAATAGAAGAATATCTCAGCTCAGAAGGTCCTTAAAATGCAAGTGGATGGTGATCCGATTTTAAAGCGGCAAAATCACAGACAGTCGGCATAAACGGCCTCCTTACGATTCCAGTGGTTAAATGAATGTCTTCTGAAGCGACACGATCACTTTTTGACGCGGGTGACGTTGGCATGTTCACGCAAGAACTGACGGATGTGCGACACAGGAGGAATGCTGTACATAAGTTTCGTTGGTTTTGGTTTAGATCTGTAATTGAATGTGTCAACCGAGAGAAAAACGTGAGATTATGTCCGTAACATGCGAACGCGAACACGTCACACGAGAGACCACGTGAACTCAGTGCTCTCGTGAACGCACATGCTGCTGCTGACCGGATAAGACGGTTAATTGTTCCCCTTCTGTCACTCACTCGACGTTGTGTCGAATGAAGTGACACAAGGGGTCTTCCTGGGACCCCAAATGTACCTCTGAACCTGAGAAAAGGCCAATGTCAAGTTGGCAGACAGAGTTTGCATGTCCCGCCCTGGACATATGGATACAAAGGGAAGCGGGGCAGTGAGTGCCAGTCAGAATTTTCTTCAGAGCCGAGCGGTTGTGCAGCAGCAATCTGAAGTTCAGGACTGTTTCACTCACCTCTGTCAGCGAGAAGCACTGCTACGGCGCATTTCTACGGCAATTATGTATTTTAATAAGTTCCAAATTATATATCTTATTCTTAAGGCAACAAGGTGTACTTTCTTAATTGGCTGATAACAGATTAATCAGAATTTTAACTAGAACTAAGAAATGAATTACTGTCATGTAAAAGATATTTATAAATTCCCTTAGTTTTATTCTGAATGGAGAAATATATGAACAGAGTCTCATTTCAAACAGAACGTGCACTGTGTGTAATATTATCTTTATTTCACATGTGGGTTTCTTACAATAATTACTGCATGACAATTAACATATGCAAGTACTGTATGACTTTCAATACTTTGCTAATTTGCAACAATGTAATATTACAGCATTGAAGTAGAAATACATTGAAGGGAAAACGACTAACTGAAATAACAATGATGGAATAATAAAGGCATGATTTTTAATATTCTATATATTGTCAGTGTTGCTGGTCCTTCTCGCCCCCGCTCCGAACAGGTTTCGAACCGACGTCTCCGGCGTGGGAGGCGTGTGCGCTAACGAGGAGGCTAAAGGCTACAGCCTCTAGCATCAGTCGCTAGTGCACCTCTTGAGGTCAAGAGAGTCAGGTTTATACTCTGCACAGCTATTTACCAGCTGACTCCCGTTACATCAGCAAGCGTGATTAATATAGTTATCCATTCATGTGAAAATTAGGAGAATTTTGGGGAAAGAATAACACTCAAGTTACTAATATAAAATATTTTCTGCCAAGCACTGAAGCAACAACATGATACCAGACTTTGTTCAGTTTAAACATTATAAATAATACAGAAGATAGGGGACCTGGGTAGCTCAGCCAGGGCACTCCATGAGTGACTCCAATCAGGTCTCCTAAGCAACCAAATTGGCCCGGTTGCTAGGGAGGGTAGAGTCACATGGGGTAACCTCCTCGTGGTGGTGATTAGTGGTTCTCTCAATGGGGCGTGTGGTGAGTTGTGTGTGGATCGTGGAGAGTAGCATGAGTCTCCACATGCTGTGAGTCTCCGCGGTGTCAGAAGCGGAGGGAACTGAGACTCGTCCTCCACAACCATTTCAAATAGGGAGAAAAGGGGATAAAAAAATAATAAAAATAATACTAATTATGCATAAGATAAATAAATGTTAGAAAACATCTGAAATATAGCAGAACTCTGCAATCTGACAATTTAAGTATTTGTCAGCCGTCTCTGTTGTCATCATTAATTCATCTAATTTTATCTGGAAAAGATCAAATAATGTAAAAAGCGTTCTCTGGTGATAATAGAGACACTTTCTTCACTCGTATATTGGTAGCTAAACTCTATTTAATATTTTTATGGAAATATGCAACTGGTGGTATATGACAGCTGGCTGGATTTACGCATCACATGTACTTTTACCAAAATCCTACATCAAACATCCTGCAGAATAATTTCTTCAGGGGATTTCTCATTGCCATCCTTCGACATTACATGTATGGTCAGTCGGTGCCGAATTCTGTGTTGATCAACTAGATGAAATCGTATCATTAAATTTGTTGCATGATAAACTCACTCTAAATCATTGATCCTTTACTTATCCTGCCACTGCATCAACCCGCCATCGGACTGGTTTTGCTTTAAAAACAGCACTGGCGCAGTTGCATGATGTCATTATGTTTTAAGATGATTGGCCGGTTTTAATTGGACCGGCATCAATTGTTCCAGCTCTTCTGATTTGTCACAACTTCATTGGCCCCGCCCAGCACCAGTAGCCTGCTCTCTCTCATCTCGCAAACCTGTAGAGTTTTGCTAAAGGTTTATCGCAAAAGCAGTTGCTAAAGTCAAGGTGGGAAGATTTAAAGTTGCAGTGTCAGATTTAAGGAGGTGTAACTGCCAATTTGTGGTTGTAATGCGAAAGTGAAAGTCATTTTACACATTTGTCGACAAATCTGAATTCAAAACACAGATTTTTATTTTACAAATCTTACATTTACGTTTATGCATTTGGCAGATGCTTTTATCCAAAGTGACTTACAGTGCACTTATTACAGGGACAATCCCCCCGGAGCAACCTGGAGTTAAGTGTCTTACTCAAGGACACAATGGTGGTGGCTGTGGGCATCGAACCAGCAACCTTCTGATTACCAGTTATGTGCTTTAGCCCACTACACCCCCACCAAAGTGACTTACAGTGCACTTATTACAGGGACAATCCCCCCGGAGCAACCTGGAGTTAAGTGCCTTACTCAAATCAAATCAATTAAAATCAAATCAAATCACTTTATTGTCACACTACTGTGTACACGAGTGCAACAGCAGGTGAAATTCTTGTGTGCAGTTCCGAGCAACATTGCAGTAATGACAGTGACAAGACATAAACCACTTTACAATAAACAACATATTTACACAACACAATTTACATAACAAATGTACACATACCTACACAACAATTTACATATCAAATGTACACAATACACACAATGTAGAATACACATACACTAGATAAGGGTATAAATATATATATATACACTAACTGAATTGGGAGCGAGAATATATTGACAGAGTGATGATTAATAAAGTGCAGTGCTGATTGTTGATCGTGAGAGATCATGTGTTCAAAAGTCTTATTGCTTGTAGGAAGAAGCTGTCATGTAGTCGGGTGGTGCGGGTCCTGATGCTGCGATACCGCCTGCCTGATGGAAGCAGTGAGAGCAGCCCATGACTCGGGTGACTGGAGTCTTTGATAATCCTCCGAGCTTTATTCACACACCGTCTGTTATATATATCCTGGAGGGAGGGAAGCTCACCTCCGATGATGTTTCTGGCCGTTCGCACCACCCTTTGCAGGTCTTTGCGGTTGTGGGCGATGCTATTGCCGTACCAGGATGCTCTCTACAGTACTGGTGTAGAACCGTGTGAGGATGTGTTGGTTCATTCCAAACTTCCTCAGCTGTCTCAGGAAGAAGAGGCGCTGGTGAGCCTTCTTCACAACGGCCTCAGTGTGGATGGACCGTGTGAGTTCCTCAGTAATGTGGACACCGAGGAACTTGAAGCTGCTGACTCTCTCCACCGGTGCTCCATTAATGGTGATGGGGCTGTGTTCTCTGTCTTTCTTCCTGAAGTCCACCACAAGCTCCTTGGTTTTACTGACGTTGAGGGAGAGGTTGTGCTCCTGACACCAGCGTGTCAGAATGTGCACCTCCTCTCTGTAGGCTGTTTCATCATTGTCAGTGATCAGACCTACCACCGTCGTATCGTCAGCAAACTTAATGATGGCATTGGAGCTATGTGTCGCCACACAGTCATGTGTGTAAAGGGAATACAGGAGTGGGCTGAGAACACAGCCCTGCGGGGCTCCAGTGTTGAGGGTCAGTGATGAGGAGATGTTGCTGCCCATTCTAACCACCTGACGTCTGCCTGACAGGAAATCCAGGATCCAGCTGCACAGCGAGCTGTTTAAGCCCAGAGCCCGGAGTTTCACATCAAGCTTGGAGGGCACTATGGTGTTAAATGCTGAACTGTAGTCTAAAAACAGCATTCTCACATACGTGTTCCTTTTTTCCAGGTGGGAAAGAGCAGTGTGTATTGTAGATGCAATGGCATCATCAGTGGAGCGGTTGTTACGGTAGGCAAACTGCAGTGGGTCCAATGAGGTGGGCAGAACAGAGCAGATGTGATCTCTGATCAACCTCTCAAAGCATTTGCTGATGATGGGGGTGAGGGCAACAGGACGCCAGCCATTTAAGCAAGTGATTTTTGATTGCTTCGGTACAGGCACAATGGTTGATGTTTTGAAGCATGTGGGGACTACAGACAGGGAGAGGGACAGGTTGAAAATGTCCGTAAAGACACCAGCCAGTTGGTTCGCGCATGCTCTGATGACGCGGCCCGGAATGCCGTCTGGACCCGCGGCTTTGCGAATGTTCACCCGTCAGAAGGATCGGGTTACATCCGCAACAGAGATGGAGAGTGAACCATCATCTGTAGTGTCGGCCGCGAGTGCTCTCTCCGCGAGGGCGGTGTTGTTGTTATCCTCGAAACGAGCATAAAAAGTATTAAGCTCATCCGGGAGAGAGGCAACGGTGTTCATGGCGGAGTTTTTATTCCGTTTATAGTCCGTGATGATGTTAATTCCCTGCCACATACTTCTGGAGTCAGTGGTGTTGAACTGTTCTTCAATTTTGTGCCTGTACTGGCATTTGGCTGTACTGATGGAGTTACGGAGGGCATAACTGGCTTGTTTACGCTCCTCCGCGTTCCCGGAATTAAAAGCGGTGGTCCGGGCAGTAAATGCTGCACGAACATCGCCGTTAACCCATGGTTTCTGGTTGGGGTAGATCCGTATAGTTTTCGCCAGAACAACGTCCTCTACGCACTTCCTGATGAAACACGTTACACTATCAGCGTAAACCTCGATGTCGTCATCGGAGGCAGACCGGAACATCTCCCAGTCCGCGTGATCAAAACAGTCCTGTAGCGCAGAGTCTGATTGGTCCGACCAGCACTGGATCATCCTGAGGACGGGTGCATCCCGTTTCAGTTTCTTCCTGTAAGCGGTCGGATTTGCCAAATGGTGGGCGGGGGAGGGATTTGTAGCCATCCCGGAAAGGAGAATAGCAATGATCCAAAACCCGGTCCCCTCGTGTGTTGAAGCTGATGTGTTGGTGGTATTTTGGTGCTATTGTTTTGAAGTTGGCTTTGTTGAAGTCCCCGGCAACAATGAACGCAGCCTCAGGGTGCGCGGTTTCCTGCTGACTTATACTCCCATACAGTTCCTTGAGTGCCCGGTCTGTGTCGGCTTGTGGGGAGATGTACACAGCAGTGATAATGACCGCTGTGAATTCCCTCGGTAGCCAGAATGGTCGACACAGAAGCATGAGAAATTCCAGATCAGGAGAGCAGAAAGACCTGATAAAATGTACATTCCTCTGATCACACCATGATTTGTTGATCATAAAACATACACCTCCACCTCTGCTTTTACCTGAGAGGTCTTTCGCTCGGTGCACGGAGAAACCCGTGGGATCGATGGCCGAGTCTGGAATCTCCGCGGACATCCAGGTTTCCGTAAGACAGATAACGCAGCATTCTCTCGTCTCTCGTTGGAAGGAGATCCGCGCTCTCAGCTCGCAGAGCTTGTTGTCCAGAGACTGAACATTTGCCAGTAGTATACTGGGTAGCGGGGGGCGATTTGCGCGACGTCTTAATCTGATGAGAACGCCGGCTCTTTTTCCTCTTTTCCTTCTGCGTTTCCGCGGCCGGGCAGCCCAAACAAAGGGCTCCGCTGGCGTGTTTGTAAACCGCGGGTTGGCATTGAGGAATGTGAAGTCCGGTTTTCGGTGTGTGATTGCCGAACCGATGTCCAAAAGCGTTTGTCTACTCAAGGACACAATGGTGGTGACTGTGGGGATCAAACCAGCAACCTTCTGATTACAAGTTATGTGCTTTAGCCCACTACGCCACCACCACTTGCAAAAGCCTTGACCTTTGCAACTACTTTAGTAATAAACCTTCAGCATAATTCACTTGTGCACTTGTAAGTCTAGATGTGAGATGAGAGAGGAGGGTACTGGTGCTGGGCGGGGCCAGCGCCGTCTTCACATCATTGCTGTAAGTGTACATTTCAACTTACAGATACAAATACTTATTGCACAAATTCTCAAATTAAAATCTACAATTTCTCGAGTTGTTACTGATTTTCTCTTCATATAAAAGCGGCTTGGCAGATTGACGTGGACGGTAAGAAATGGGACAGGTATTTGTCCTTTCTGGATGGCTCTCTGGAATTCTTTCTTTTCTCTTTGTTTTTTGATCTCAAATATTTTTGGTTTGTTTATATGTGTGCATTGTGTAATTTAGGCTTTGACCACAGGGATGTTTGTTGAGTGACAGGGAAATAATGGGGGTTAAAGTTGATTCTGCATATATATATATATATATATTTGGTTTATTCAGTTATTTTAAATACAAGAATCAAGAAAAATTGTTAATAGCAAAAAAAATCAAATAAATTTAAGTCGGGTTTTTAATGACATGAAGGTTGGTAAATCCACTGGTATCTACCAAAAATCGACTTTTTCAAGAAAACCAACAACGTAAAAAAACATGTTTACACGAGACTTAAAATTGTTTGTTATTCTCTGCATTTGATGTCAAAACGTAAACAGTCATGCACACAATTTGCACACTGGATAAATCGCTGGTAAAAGTGTTTCAGTGGCGATTGGCGAAGACATCCCTTAAAAGTTCATTCAAATTGCACAAAGACATGTTTATAAAACTGCATATAATCTCTGTATAATTCAGATAATTATCGTCCCAGTTCAATATTTTAAGTAAGAAAAGTGTGCAACAGCATGCAACACTTCTGCAATGTTCGTTCCGTTGATGTTATCTGCATGAACAGAGAATAATTCAATTAAGGAATAATAATATTAAAAATATTTTTACATTTTTTGATGGACATCTGGCCTGAGGTGTTTATATACCATGCAAATTCGTATCACAATTGCTCAATGATTTTCGTACTCAATATATTTAATTTTGGAGTGAACTATCACTTTAAGGCACCACACGTCCAACTGTCCGTATAGCTCGCTTGGTTTCTGCCCTTATTGTGCGCACGCTTTCTGTATTCTTCTCCATCATTCTCTCACATACGTAGTGCGCCATCCCCTCCTATGTAGGACAGGGTGAATATAGATATATTTCCAGTGAATTGGTCCCCAGAAACTTTAATTGGAGAACTTCCATGGAACAGAATGTCCCACTTTTATAACCCTTTAAAAAGAAGTGGAGCAACCACGGCCAGCAATGGTCCCTCCCTCTCTCACTGTCTCTCTTTTCCTCACACTGTCCATCACAAATAAATACTGACAGATCAGATAACGGACTATTACATGAGTGTTAGTGCTCTTTTCTACACTTGTGCAAAGGAGGAAAACAAAAAAAACTCTCTGTGTTTCCTGTTCATAAACTATTCTTGGAGCTTTCCACCGACTGGCTACAAAAGAGGGCCTGAAACTTTGTGGTTTGCCATTTTTGCAACTCTTTCATTTCTCTGGATTTACTGTTTATAAGTATGTGTTTGAGTAAAATGAACATAATTGTTTTATTCTATTGAATAATGCAAAGAAAACAAGTTCATGTTCATGTTTAAACAACACAATAATAATGTTTTAACAGAGTTCAGAAATCAATATTTGGTGGAATAATCCTGATTTTCAGTCACAGGTTTCATGTGTCTTGGCATGATCTCTGCCAGTCATTCACATCGCTGTTGGGTGACTTTATGCCACTTCTGGTGCAACAATTCAAGCATCTCGGCTGTTTGATGTCTTGTGGCCATCCATCTTCCTCTTCATCACATTCCAGAGGTTTTCAATGGGGTTCAGGTCTGGAGATTCAACTGATGCACAAACAACATCCGTTTCCATGGAAGCGAAGGGGAAATGTTTGTTGTACAGCAGCAATGAGCAAATAGAATCATAAAAGCATGAGCAGGGCTCTACAGAAGCAACCAAACAAACAGGGAACCCCATCAGCACCCTCTTTCAAACGGCATACTAGGGGTCAGATTTACAGAAAAGAGGAGGAGTCAGAGAGGAAAGTGGGATGAGCAGACACAGAAGGCAAAGGATGCTGGAGAGAGATCAGTGAATGAGTAGTGTGACAGACACAATGTGTGTAAGATCTGCTATGACCAGAGACAGAGAGAACGATGGAGGGACAGACATGGATGGATGGATGGATGGAACGAATGATTGATAGACAAACAGACAGACAGTCAGACAGACAGACAGGCACATATGGATGGATGGATGGATGGATGGATGGATGGATGGATGGAATGAATGATAGATAGACAGACAGACAGATACAGATAGATGGTGGATGGATGGATGGATGGATGGATGGATGGATGGATGGATGGATGGATGGAGGGATGGATGGAACGAACGAATGATTGATAGATAGACAGACAGACAGACAGACAGACAGACAGACATGGATGGATGGATGGAGAGATGGATGGAGGGATGGAGGGAGGGAGGGATGGATGGATGGATGGAAAGAACGAACGAACGATTGATAGACAGACAGGCAGACATGGATGGATGGATGGATGGATGGATGGATGGAGAGATGGATGGATGGAGGGATGGATGGATGGAGAGATGGATGGATGGAGGGATGGATGGATGAACGAACAAACGATTGATAGATAGACAGACAGACAGACATGGATGGATGGATGAGAGATGGATGGATGGAAAGAACGAATGAATGATTGATAGATAGACAGACAGACAGACATGGATGGATGGATGGAGAGATGGATGGATGGAAAGAACGAATGAATGATTGATAGATAGACAGACAGACAGACATGGATGGATGGATGGAGAGATGGATGGATGGAAAGAACGAATGAATGATTGATAGACAGACAGACATGGATGGATGGAGGGATGGATGGAGGGATGGAAAGAACAAACAAACGATTGATAGACAGACAGACAGACAGACATGGATGGATGAACGACTGAACGATTGATAGGTAGACAGACAGACAGACAGACATGGAGGGATGGATGGAGGGATGGATGGAACGAGTGAACGAACGATCGATTGATAGACAGACAGACAATCAGACAGACACAGATGGATGGACGGAGGGAGGGATGGATGGATGATTGATAGATAATAAACAATAAATTGATAGAGAGATACATTGAAAGATTAATAGAAAGAACAATAGAACGATACATTGATATCATAATGTAAAGAATGATGGATGGATGGATGGACAGACTGTCAAATCAAATTGTTTTGTGCTGTGCTTTTCACTACAGGTGTTAATGCAATCATGTGACTTTCATACGTCTGTGGAGCACAAAAGATGATGTTAGTCAGAATGATCATGCTGTTCTTTTCCATACAATGTAGGCGTTAAACAATCTAAGGCTGTCAAGCTACAAAAAGGACATAAAAGTTCCAGAAAATATTAAAAACCCCAGAGCCTATAACAGTAAACTGAATAGTTAATTATGAAAAAATCTGCTTTAACTGTTGACGCACACAGAACATGTCTCTTTCTCTCTCAACATTTATTTCTCCAAAGAAGTGTTTGAGTGTATAATTAGGTTTGCTGTGTGCTTTGACCTATCTTTGCTCTCAGCAGGCCTCACACACCAGGAAAAATGGTGAGCGCGCACACACAATCTCACACACTTATTCACCCACTCACTCTAAAAGTGCAATTTAGAGCAAACTCACACACAAACACTCCTTCACTGAAACCAAATCCACTGCCTGTATTACCACTGCGATCCACATCTTTGCTAATTACATGCATACACACAAATTAAACTGTTTGTACACAAAGCAGCACAGCCACACTTCACAAAGTCATCTTTAGCTGCAATTAAACATCCCAAGAGTCACATTTCCCAGCATGGAGCTGCTCACTATTGAAATGGGAAGCCATCAGAAATACCTGAAAGTCCAGTGTGATCTTTCTCATTCCAGGAAAGAAGATCCGCTTTGCTCCAAAAGATGTGGTCTGTCGGGGAGAAACAAGGTCAGCAAAGACCAAAGAACCAGAAACGCAGAGGAAAAATGCCACGAAATGTCAAGAAAACCGAACACAGCCTTGTCCCGGACACATCCAGTGTTCTGTCCACACGAGATCACCTCTAGCATTGAAACGATCTCTCTTTCTGATCTCTCCCTCTGTCATGCTCTTCATCACTCCTCCCTCTCCAACACACACACACACTCTCTCTCTGATTCTAAGAGGAGATCAGACCAGCTTGCATCTAAGGCTTTGGTTTTATGCGGATCTTCTGTGGATTTGTGGGAAGACCTCGTCTGTGATACTCCGAAACCAATGAAACCTCCATAGGAAAACATGTTTCACACGTATAATGCAAGACATACATGACGTGTGTGTGCATGTGAACATATGTGAGAAAATATGTTTCCCCTGAGATGGCACTCACACCCTTGACTGCACACACACACACACACACACACACACACACACTCACACACACTCACACACACACTAACCTAAGTGGGTCATGGACTGATAAATGAAAAGCCTGACTGTGTGCATGTGTGCATGTGTGTTGGTGTGTGGTAAATTAGATGGCTACTACTTTCTACACCAAAGTCAATCTCTGTCTCTCTCTCCCTCAAGGTTTGTATGAGGACATTGAGAATATACTGAAGATGCAACAAGGACATAATACAGTATGGTAGCAGGACTGTCCTTCCTTAAAGGTACGGAGGAAACAGACGGAGACATCAAAAACAGATGGAAGTTACCAAAACAGATTGAAGGAACTACATTAAAGGAATATAGTTTCTAGGTTTTGCATGAACTATATTGGGTTTCTTAGAACATTAGATAGCTTTGGTAAAACCGAGGCGTTCCTGTTGTGTTTGATGTTTGTTGGTTGTCAGCAGGGGAGTCCTTAAGATTGGGTTTTCTCAGTGCTCCTCTATTTTCACCAGGCTTCTGTAAGTAAGCCTATCAGAGTTCCCCTGCCACACTGTTGGAGCCACATACAGCCCTGCTAGCTAATTATTAATAGATGTTTTTCTTCAGTGTAGTCCCTGGCCGAATCACTAGCTGCGTCTCATTTTGAAGGCTGGTGCTAGGTAGGACACGTCCTTTGTAGGTAGCAGTATACCAAGCATCCCCAACTTCAAATTAGCTTTGTTTAGAGATGCTCACACACACACTCATACACCAATGATGGCAGAGCTTCCATGCAAGGCGCTAGCCTGCCATTGGGTTCAGTGTCTTGCCGAAGGACACTTCAGCATGTGGAGTTGTGTGGGCAGGAATCGAACCGCCAACCCTGCGATTAATGGCCGACCCGCTCTACCACCTCCAGAGCACACAGCCTTACAAATAAGACACAGCAAATGCTGTCCTATTTTTTGACCCTTGAAAAAGGACTCAAGTCCCACCCCGTCCTCTCACTCTCTCTTCAAAGCTCACTTTTCTTAAATTAGAGCTACATGACATGATTCAACCTTTCAAATCCTTCACTTGTTTACACTTTAAAATCATGGCAGATCAAATCTGTGCTTATGAAAATAGTTTTTGATGTCCCTGTTGATGAAAATGGCTTAAAGAGGCCTACACAGAAAAACATTATTTTGCCTTTTAGTTGTCATAATGTAGAGTCAGAATATCTGCCCTGGGCTGTGTTTCCCAAAAGTATCGTAAGCTAAGTAGATCAAGTTGAGCTAGCGATGCTTTTGGGAAACGCAGCCCTGGACTGATCTTGTTAAATTAACTAAATGTTTGGCTGAATTTGTAAAAAGTTATTGAACTAAGAAAAACAATTCACCTGAAATTACAACATTTACAGTATGTCCAGCCCAACATATCACACTCATGTATTCAAATTCCCAGCATGTGGTATGAATAAATTATGCAAATTTCAGTGTTTCTTTCTTTTCATTTTTTTACTGTTTGCTGCTTTTACAGTATGCTGTTGATTGTTGTAACTCTCAGTTACAACTTAATTCAAACTTAGTTAAAAAAGTTATACTGAAATAAGTCAACTTTATGTTCTGCAACATCTTGACTCTAAATGAATCCCATTATGCATGAGGGTCTACAATTAAATAATAATGAGATTCTCAAAGCTGGATTGCATTACCTGGTCATCTTATTAATAAACTAGGTTATAGGTTAAGTGTGTTACTATGCGGTTTCTATCCCAGCTAACAATTTTATGTTCTAAGAACGTTTTCCTAACGTTAGTATTTGGTTGTGGGAACATGAAAATGTCTTCTTAACATTAGTAGAATGTTTTTTAAGGTTAATAACGTTATAAGGATGTTCCATTAACATTTTATATAATTTCCCCCCCCCCCCCCCCCAAACCTTTAAATAATGTTAGCCAAAGTTGTTGGAACGTTCCCTGTTAGGTGGGAGGGTATCCCTGGTGTTTGCTAGGATGCTGTTTACTGGTCTAAGTCAAACTAGCCAATATCAATATACTTTTCTATTTATTTTTTGACTGTTTTATTGTCCATCAGGCGAGAATCATAATTGCTTACAAAAGTAACTGCTCACCTCTCCTCAAAACGCCACATCAGTTGAATATCCTAAGCACAAACGAATTACGATACGAAGTACAATACTTAGTGTTAAGGGTTTAGAAAAATCCCTATCCTCGTGTATTAGTATAGTACCAGTCATGCTTACAACAGTTGCATTAAAACTACTGGAATGTGTCAAATATGACAATGCCAGTTTGTTTTGGGCTCTCCACTGTTTCTCTGAATAACCAGTAACTGCCCACAAATTCCCCCAACCAAGGTGATACCACTGGCCATTAGTCCAACGTTTACTATATTAGTCATTCATTAGATATTAGTCAGCGCTGGTATTTTTTTTCCAAGGCTGATTCAGTGTAAAAAGCAACACCAATAAGTTGTTATTATTAAAACGAGAGCATCCTCAGTGTACTGAGTTTACTTAAGAAACTATTACCAGCCTAAGATGGTTTGTTGGTCTTAGATGGTCTCCTAGCCTGGTCAAGCTGGTCTTCTGGTCTTGGAGGCGGCTGTGGCTCTGGTGGTAGAGCGGGTCGGCTGCTAATCGCAGGGTTGGTGGTTTGATTCTCGGCCCACATGACTCCACGTGCCGAAGTGTTCATGAGCAAGACACTGAACCCCAAGTTGCTCCCAATGGAGGCTAGCGCCTTGCATGGCAGCTCTGCCATCATTGGTGTGTGAGTGTGAGTGGGTGAATGGGGCACAGTGTAAAGCGCTTTGGTAACCATTCAGCTGGTTTACCTGGGTGGCATGAAAAGTGCACTAAACCCCTCTAAAACCAGACAACACACTCTCACGGCGTAAACATTTTTGAAATTTGGCTAATTCGTCTGATATCGTGCGACTGCACTCATGAATTCCTACGACTTTCACTACAGCCAATGACATCACTGGACATCGTTTCCATCTAACACATGACAACCACTTGCTTCTGTCCCACACAACAGCTTCCTGTCATGTTTACACACTCTACTGATCAGTTAAGTTTAGATAAGGGGTTTGGGTAAGGGCATAATATTAATAAGCATGTCCTTAACGCCGTGTGTGTGGAACTCACGCTTACTTCTGCATTACAGATTCCGGGAATTTGCATGTGATGAAGTCGTACGAGTTTATGCGAACAATATCGTGCAAGACTACACGAATTAGCCAACTCGAAAATTATGTACGAATTTTCCAGACCAGACCAAAACAGACCATCCTGATCAGGCTGGGAGACCATACGAAAACCAGGTCTAACACCAGAAAAGCACTTTAGGCTGATTTATGCTGTTTTTGTCAACCGGGCTTAAAAAGAACACCAGGACACAAAATAGAAAAAATCCTAACCTCATGCCCTGAAATAGAAACTGCTAAACTTCACACCATCAAGTTCAGTGGGCAGTGGTGGCTCAGCGGTTGAGGCATTGAGTTACTGAGCACAAGGGCAGGGGGTTCAAGCCCCAGCACTGACAAGATGCCACTGTTGGGCACTTGAGCAAGGCTCTTGACCCTATCTGCACTAGGGGTGCTGTATCATGGCTGACCCTGCACTCTGACCCCAGCTTAGCTGGGATATGTGAAAACAAATACATGTCACTGTATATATATGCAAAAACGTATGTATAATATGTGATTTTCTTCAATGAAAAAACACTGATGCCTGCAACCCAGGCTTTAAAATGACTCAATCTTTATTTCCCAACACTATTATTAGACAACAAAAGTCAAGTTCTCATGATTTACTTTACTTTCAGTTTGCAGTGCATCACCGTTCAACTCAACTGGTGTTTCAACACACTTTCAACACAGCCGGCGTATTTAACGCAATACATATTCTCAAGTATTCTCCATTCATATAACGCATTCAAAATGCCTCTTAACACCTCATGAACAGTTGAATGTTCTCATCAATTTTGTAACCACAATGAAATGACATTTTAATCCAGACTTATTCTTGGTTGTACCTTTGAGGAGAATAATGACTTTAAACTGCAAATTAATGTGTTATATAATGTTGTAGCGCATGATTATACCCTTATCAGGCTAATTAAGCCTCCGAGAAAGATGAAGACCGACTTCGAATGGCGGTGCGAGAGAGAGAGATCGTTTATGGTCAGCTGACCATCATGTGTGTTTGTGTCGTTTGTTTAAGTTTCTCATTAAACTCATATTTATAAGTCTAGCCGGTTCTCACCTCCTCATTTCCATTGAACTGTGTAACAGTATGCTTAATAATGCATTGTGAAACCTAGCATTATGAATACTTTCTTGATGCATTATATATGCAGGTTTATATGCAAATATAAGTTAAATTCCTGTAAAATATCATAAGTGGTTAAAATGACTCCTCATTAAATCAACACATTGTGTCCCTTATTTTCAAATTCTTATGTAGGTCATTTTTTACCAATGGGACTTTCTCTTGATTTGAACATCTAAGAAAAATTAAATACATCCAACACATCATTACTGTTCATTTATTTAATATTTACCCATCCTTCTCAAATTAAATTGAACTGAAAGTAAGAAATATCTTAGTGCTGAGTAATCCGCATTCTTGTGTTCATATCTCAATCATTGGGTTTTCTTGGAAGTCCACAGGAAGATGGCACAAACACGCAAAGTAATGTAAGTTCCTGTTGTACAACAAGAGCAAAAAAACGAGGAACACATATACATCAGATGAGTGCTCTGAATTTGAGTGTGTACCAGCAAACCACGTCTGGGGTCGAATCAAACTCGGGTTTAGACCAAGCGATGTGGAAAATAGTAATAAGCAAATTAGAAAAAAGCCACAGGCCTGTGCACTTTGTCCAAACAAGTCAAAACTGGCTCAGTAAATGCGACAGTGTGGTTAAGTTCAGTCATTCAGTGTGAAACACAAGAAGTCACAGGAAAGAAAATTGATTGACCAACGCAGAACGTTCTCAACAGTTAACAGAGTTTTATGCACAACTGCTAAAAGATAAACAGGGACGGTTTCGGTGGCCCCAAACATTATTTGGACACTTCAATAAAGGTCATTGCATTACAAAAAAACAAACAAGCAAAGCAGTTTCTCAGAACTAACTCAACTTTTCAGAACCACTATGTTTAAGCACAAAGCGGTGACGTTACATTTGTTTTGCGAAATATTTAGCTGGAAAAGCAAAGTAAATGTACAGTCATTGGTTTCATATTTAGTTGTTTAAGGGCATCAAAGACATCATAGCTACAAAATCACAGACTTTAGCAAGAGCTTAGTACATTCACACTGCTGTTTGCACATGTAATACCCAATATATTTTGCACATATGCAATATGTTTTTATATTCAATAACTTGTTAGAACTTCTAGCACTGCTCTATTAACAACATTTCATTCAGAATTT
>JAVLUX010000037.1:26250000-26262500 GCA_032164185.1 Moxostoma hubbsi | reverse complement strand
TTATTTTTGTATTTTTTTAGTGTTAATTCTGGTCATTATTTGCATTAGCATGCACATAGGCAGACTCGGTTTGATCTCTGAGCATTTCTAGAGAGAAAAAAATGCGCCGTCAGCGTTTGTTATGGAGTAAACACAGAGACAACTGCAGCAAGGGCGTAGACGTGAAGCATTTACATGCTTCCATTGATCATGGTATAAATATTGGGGGTTGTACTTGCTTGTTTTGATGGTAACACTTTAAAATACAGGTGCATTAATATGCATTAATTAATGCTTAACTAATGCACTGATAATAATGAGTTAATGTATGACTCATGATTAACTAACCATTAATTAATGATTGCAACATCAGCAACTAATAAAGAGTCTGAATTGCTATTAATTCAATTAACTCTTGAATTTGTAGTAATAATGCAGTAATTAAGCATGTATTAATGCATATTAGTGCTGCCGTATTGGGTGGAAGTTCAAATACATGGCTTTAGCTCATTGTGGTAATTAACACTATTAGTTTATATAATAAGTTGATAGAGAATTAATCCATGAAGACACATTTAATTAATAGCAATTCATTTATGACTTAATATATTAATCAGACAGACTCTTTATTAGTTGCTGATGTGGCAATCATTAATTAATGGCTTAGTTAATCATGAGTCACACATTAACTCAATATTATCTGTGCATTAGTTAAGCATTAATTAATGGCTTAGTTAATCATGAGTCACACATTAACTCAATATTATCTGTGCATTAGTTAAGCATTAATTAATGGCTTAGTTAATCATGAGTCACACATTAACTCAATATTATCTGTGCATTAGTTAAGCATTAATTAATGGCTTAGTTAATCATGAGTCACACATTAACTCAATATTATCTGTGCATTAGTTAATCATTAATTAATGGCTTAGTTAATCATGAGTCACACATTAACTCAATATTATCTGTGCATTAGTTAAGCATTAATTAATGGCTTAGTAATGAGTCACACATTAACTCAATATTATCTGTGCATTAGTTAATCATTAATTAATGGCTTAGTTAATCATGAGTCACACATTAACTCAATATTATCTGTGCATTAGTTAAGCATTAATTTATGGCTTAGTTAGTAATGAGTCACACATTAACTCAATATTATCTGTGCATTAGTTAAGCATTAATTAATGGCTTAGTTAATAATGAGTCACACATTAACTCAATATTATCTGTGCATTAGTTAAGCATTAATTAATGGCTTAGTTAATCATGAGTCACACATTAACTCAATATTATCTGTGCGTTAGTTAAGCATTAATTAATGGCTTAGTTAATCATGAGTCACACATTAACTCAATATTATCTGTGCATTAGTTAAGCATTAATTAATGGCTTAGTTAATCATGAGTCACACATTAACTCAATATTATCTGTGCATTAGTTAAGCATTAATTAATGGCTTAGTTAATCATGAGTCACACAATAACTCAATATTATCTGTGCATTAGTTAAGCATTAATTAATGGCTTAGTTAATAATGAGTCACACATTAACTCAATATTATCTGTGCATTAGTTAAGCATTAATTAATGGCTTAGTTAATCATGAGTCACACATTAACTCAATATTATCTGTGCATTAGTTAAGCATTAATTAATGGCTTAGTTAATCATGAGTCACACAATAACTCAATATTATCTGTGCATTAGTTAAGCATTAATTAATGGCTTAGTTAATAATGAGTCATACATTAACTCAATATTATCTGTGCATTAGTTAAGCATTAATTAATGGCTTAGTTAATCATGAGTCACACAATAACTCAATATTATCTGTGCGTTAGTTAAGCATTAATTAATGGCTTAGTTAATAATGAGTCATACATTAACTCAATATTATCTGTGCATTAGTTAAGCATTAATTAATGCATATTAATGCACCCATATTGTAAAGTGTTACCATTTTGATTATTGGGGGGGGGGGTGAACTTTACCTCAGGTACTGAGGGAAAGCTGCATATGAGCATATTTTTAAGTGGAAAGCATCAAATTAAGAAATTACAAGCAGTAATAAGACGATAATTCAAGATAAATGTTTATAAGATAACTGTAATGTTATTTTTGGGGCTGTTCATAAAGGACGTGTTCTTGCTTTCCATCTGCCTTATTTTTAATTGTTGTTACGTCTTTAGTCACTGCATCTCTCTGTTTTTTTTTGTTTCTCTGAGGGTTGACTTTTTAAGATGGTGCAAGATACGTTCACGTTAAATGAGACCCACGCGTTCACTATTGCTTTGAACGTGTCATATGAAGCGGCCGCACAGCTAAAAGAGATTTTGGGGAGTATTTTGTGTCATGACTTAACATTAAAACTGATCATATATTATCTTCTTTCAGTGTTCACTTGATCCAGGTGGTCATGCACTGACTGATGACTTTTTTTTATCCTTGTTACCTTTTTAATTGAGGTATATGTTGTGTTGTCTTTTACTTAAAGGGACAGTTCACCCAAAAATGACTAACTCACCCTCACACCATCCCAGACATGTATGACTTTTTTTAATCAACAGAACACAAATGAAGATTTTTAGAAGAATATCTCATCTCTGTAGGTCCATACAATGCAAGTGAATGGTGACCAGAACTTTGAAGCTCCTAAAAGCACATAAAGGCAGCATAGAAGTAATCCATAAGACTCCAGTGGTTAAATCTCCACTTTCACTTCCACATTCTTCTTCTTTTGTTTTTTGGCGATTTACTATATTTGTGCATATAACCACCTACTGGTTGGAGCTGGTCAAAGGTGAAGATTTATAGAAAAAAGACTTAAATATTGATCTGTTTCACACACCACACTTATGATATCTCTTCTGAAGGCATGGATTAAACCACTGGAGTCATATGGATTACTTTCATGCTTCCTGTATTTTGATTTTTTTTTTATTTTTCACTTGCGTTATATGGACCTACAGAGCTGAAATATTCATCCAAAAATATTTGTTTGTGTTCAGCAGAGATACACATCCAAGATGGCATGAGGGTGAGGAAATGATGAGACAATTTTTATTTTTGGGTGAACTATCCCTTTAATGTTTTACTATATAGATTTACTGTATGTCATGATCCAGTTTTCCTATTCTTGTCATGCTTTTAAAAATAGACAATAATATGACAATAAAACATAATGTAAGGGATTTTGCAGGAAGTTACTGTTTACTTGATGTTTTTACTGCAATAAACCTCAGCTACAAATTACAGTAATCAGTAAATTACTGTACACAACGATTGCAGTAGCTTACCGTTATAGGGTTTTTATAGTAACTAGCTGGTAAGAGTGCTGCCAGTATTTTACTGTAGAAAAAACCCTGGTAAGATCTAACAGTGTAAAAGGGGAAATGATCGGCATTGGCCAATCAGGTGACTAGAAGATCGGTGACTGTATCGGCTGTAAAAATCCTGATCAGAGCATCCCTAATGCTTATAAGCTAGACAAGATAACAAGTGAAACAAACCTGATTGTAAATTTGTCTTTTTCTTTCTTTTTATCACAGTGTTGTTGGCTTTCATAAGGGAAAATGAAGGACAAGTAACAGGTAAAAGCACAATTTTCACTTTATCAAATCAGAATCAGAATGAGCTTTATTGCCAACTGTCCTTACACACATACAAGGAATTTGACTTGGTGACTGAAGCTTCCAGTGCACAATCTTTTAGAACACAAATTAGAGCACACTGTTCCCTTAAGACTCAGTACACTTGACAATGTGTGCTAAATGCATATGAGGAGTGTCCTTCCACAGGACCTAGTTGAAACCTCTCTGCAATAATGGCAATATTCTAATATTGGCTATGGCGTTTGAGCCCCGCCCTTTTAGGCACGAAGCTGTCTGCTATATATCTTCCTTCATGACGGCGAATCATTTCTCATCTTTGGGGCGGCTGTGGCTCAGCTGGTAGAGCGGGTCGGCCACTAATTGCAGGGTTGGTGAAGTGCCGAAGTGTCCTTGGGTAAGACCCCAAGTTGCTCCCAATGGCAGGCTAGTGCCTTGCATGGCAGCTCTGCCGTCATTGGTGTATGAATGTGTGTGTGAATGGGTGAATGAGTCACAGTGTAAAGCACTTTGAATACTGATAAGGTTAAAAAGGCGCTATATAAGTGCAGACCATTTACCATCTAAATCTTTACAGTGCACTGAAACATTCGCTCCCTAACAATAACCAGAATGCACCATAAAAACCAGGATTGTTGCTCACTACCAGATAGCAATAGAGTATGGGCCAAATCTGGCTTTAATTAGGCAATTCTTGTTTGGTTCTGGCAGTGATATTGTAATGTTTTTTGTGAAACAACAATCGGCCGATATTGGCTTAAGACTGGTCAACTAAAGTCACTTTCTGCTAAGGGTCCCATCTAATTTTTTTAAGACTTTTGGGCCAATCTTGGTCCGCAACCCGATCTCATGAAAAGTTGTACATAATTTATGATTTGGCTATTTCGTATGGTCTCACACGATGTTGTTCGCATAAACTCGTATGACTTCATCACCTGCAAATTCCCGGATGTGTAATGCGGAAGTAAGCGCGAGTTATGCGCATGAGGTGTTAAGGACATACTTATTATTCCCTTACCCAATCACCTTATCTAAACTTAACTGATCAGTAGAGTGTGTAAACATGACAGGAAGTTGTTGCTTGTGACTGAAGCAAGTTACTATCACGTGTTAGAATGAAATGACGTCCGGGAACATCGTTGGCTGTAGTGGAAGTGGTAGGAATTCAAACGATTGCAGTCACACGTGACTGTGCTGCAGGTAATGTAAGCGCAGCGTAGTTCTAGCGGGACGACTAGCAGCTGTACATCATCGCACCATTAGCGGGGTAACTCCTAGCCAATCACATGTAAGCCTTTGCTTTATAAGTATACTCACAATCTATCACATTGCTGTTTCAGTGTGCTAACACGGCAACCTCCTCCACCCCACCACCACATGTTGAATCCCGTCCTGCACGGGGGTAGGCTCCTCACCCCTGCCTCCTATCTCTGGCAGGATATGACTGTTCCGAATACAACTTCTTCGGACCGCCATACGGGGCTTACGCCAAAGATAGACATTACATTTCTGTTTTATATTCATCAAATCTTAAATTTCATGCAAGTCTGCGAGTCTTCCTGATAGAACTGTAATTGAGTTATAAGCGTACCAATGCTCAGTGGATCACCACCCTTGCCAGTGGCCAAATTCATGTTCACAATATACTGATTCCTGGCATAGGGAGCTACAGAGCTGATTGACACCCAATAAATCAGACAAGTCTTTCACTTGAAATAAGGCAAGTTTTGTTTACTTACAGTAGAGGTCCATGAAACTTCAGCCACTTGTTCATATGTCTATGTGGCAGCGGGGGCGTGGTCAAGCGCCCGTCCGGGAGAGAAAGCGGTAAGGGAGCTTGCACCTGCGACCCCCGCTGCCACAGTCGCATATATCGTAAAATAATGGCAAAACAGCGGTTGTGTTCGTTAGCTGCACTCCAAAACAACAAGCATGCAGCGTGTAGACCAACTCATGAACAAATATCTCTTATGAGCCTGTTCTTTTAATAAATCGCTCTAAATGAGTCACCAACTCATACATCAGTTTGGATGAGTCAGGTTATTCCTTTATTTATGAGCTCACTGAATCAGTCAGAAGGGTTACCGAATTAACATCTGACTCACTGAAACACAAGTCTTTAATTTCACTTGAATGTAAAAACCTTGAAAATGAAAACCATGAAATCAGTTTTTACATTTAATTAAAGATGCACATTATCTTCTCAATGTTTTGTAATAGTCTAAAGTACATTTTAATTTCAATAAAACATTAGAGTATATATTAACATATACAGTATGTGTATTTATAGTAATTCTATTTGGTACAATATTCAATTTAAGAGGTTCAAACAGTACAACATACATTATACATACCTTAGGTTTTCAACTATCCATCTTTCACAATGTGGCTCTCTCATATTTTTGATGTCTCTCTCTCTCCTTTCTCTTAGTTTCTCATTACCCAAACTTCCCAAGGGTGTATGTGGGAGACCATATTTTTCTGACATGTAATGGCAACGGTGAACCCATAAAATGGCAAATTAACAAAACAGATTCACCAATTCACAATGATTCATCAATGTTTTTGACTGCATTAACACCAGCAAATAATGGAGAGTACACCTGTTGGAGGAATAGTGTCAAGAGTCAAGAGTACCAGCTAACAGTTTGGGGTATGAACTGTATTCTTGGGGCTTGCTTGAGGACTGCTCATTCAGACAAGTGTTAAGACAAATGATGGTCCCCACAACCAACGTCAGAACACTGATGTATTTCTGTGATTTTTTATTGTCATTTTGGTTCAGGGCTGGACTGGGAAGAGAAATCGGCCTGGGGGGGGGGGGGGGGGGGGGGGGGGGGGTATTGGGTTGCCACGCCATAATGCAGCAGCTCATTTTTGCTTATTGCGGCCCATTCGGCCCGTTTTGCAGCCAACCCACCTGCATGCTCGGTTCTCCCGATGGCCAGTCCGCCCCTGATCGGATCGGATTTAAAGATCGGAAGATTTACTAACAATGTACGGCTAAATATGTGGACAGCGGGTTAAAGTTGTGAAATTGTAAATAATATCAAGCTATAGAAAGTCAGAATTTTTTAATGTTTCCAGGAGTGTTGGTTATTCATGTGTTTGAGACATTAATTAGCAAATTAATTCTGATTCAAAGTAACAGCCAGCATCGTCCAATCACAGCCAACCATGTTAAAATAAAATCATACATTATAAATTCTCAATCTATGCATTAATTACCATTTTCCCATGTCTGCCAAACATGTTCAGTGGTGCAAACATCATCTGCAGCCTAAAACTGAACTTCAGTTTGGATTTTAGGAGTGAATGCACTATAGGATGCTCCCTTGCTCCCTATTTAGTGAACGACTTAACCTCCAGTGTGCTGTCTGTACGAGACACTCTAATCTTTTGACTCAAACAGGTTTCAATGTAAAAACTTTATTAGGTTTCTTACCAAATGTAGTTTTGTTGGCGTTTCTCCCAAAATAAACTCCGCTATGGTTGGCACCATGTTGTTTTGTCATGTAAAGCTTAACCCTTTAATGACAGCACAGAGTCTCCTGAACTGAGATCAGTTGATTTAAATGAATTCAAATGATGCGTCGCATATTGTACAACATCCACGCATGTGTACGCGGGGTCCCGCGAGGTTAATTAAACAATAGTGAAACGCTATCAATGAATATTTATGTCCATTATTCACAATCATTCTGGCTTGTAATTGACCTCCAAAAGAACTCAGCACTTATCTGAATGAACGTCCACGCAACCTCTACTCTTTTATAAACGTTATGTCTTTCTCGTTTCGGTTTTCACAATCTCTGACTTTCCCTCCCACGCAGAATTGGAGCCCCATGCGCAGCTCTCTTTACCTGCAGGAGGTCCTGTGATTGCTAAAGGTGATGGGAGAACTCTAGTACTGCATGTAGATGATGAACTGAAAGGGTGGACGTGTTTTGCATCAAGGTTTGGGGGTTCTGGCTTCAAGCTATTCATCGATCCCGACAAAGAGACGCAGAGGGGTTTCATTTTCGCAGAACTGAAAGAGGCCAAAAGAGGCTCCTTCTGGTGCCTGAATCGGAACACCAAACATCGAAGCAATGCAGTCACGCTAAAAATGACAGGTAATAATTTTTTAAGTTTGTTTTACACGGGTTTGCCATGTTAACATGCAGTTAAGGAGGTGGAATCTAATCTGCGTATTGGGTCTGTTTCAGAGAGCAAAGTGATGTTGGAGCCTCCGGCCACACCTGCGATGGAAGGGGAGACAATTGCTCTCAGCTGTGCGGTGTGGGGAGGGGGAAAGGTCGAACAAGCTGTCTTCTATTTGAATGGAAAAGAAATTTACAAAATAGAGGATGACACTTACACCATCACCCATGCCGCACAAAACAATAATGGGCAGTACAGCTGTGAAGCCACCTACAGGTACAGCCACATCCTTCCACAAGCTGCACAGCAGAAAGGCAGTTCTGATGAACAGGAGTTAAAAGTCATAGGTAAACACTACGATACCTGCTTTATCTCAAACTACACAAAAACACCATTGAAATGAATGTCACATGTTCAACACAAGTTCAGATCAGCTGACCGCATTTGTGGCATTATATTGATTACTACAGAAATAAATTTAGACTTCCCACTTTTCTATTTACAGAAGTCAATGGGAGTCAATGGGAGTCAATGGGAGTCAACGGGGGTCAATGGGAGTCAATGGGGGCAATGGGAGTCAATGGGAGTCAGTGGGGGCAATGGGAGCCAATGGGAGTCAATGGGAGCAATGGGAGTCAATGGGAGTCAATGGGAGTCAATGGAGTCAATGGGGGCAATGGGAGTCAGTGGGGGCAATGGGAGTCAGTGGGAGTCAATGGGGGCAATGGTGGTCAATGGGAGTCAATGGGGGCAATGGGAGTCAATGGGGGCAATGGGGGTCAATGGGAGTCAATGGGGGCAATGGGAGTCAATGGGAGTCAATGGGGGTGAGTCCGTAAACATTAAAATACTCACTGTTTCAAAAGTATCAACACAAGACAACATGTGTGTTAACATGACTATCAGTTTTACAACTTTGTTGCCATGACAGAGTCATCCTACAGTAAATCCTAAAGTTTAAATCCCCATTCACTTCCATTGTAAGCGCCTCACTATAACCTCTTTGTGTAAAACTTTCACAAACGCTGTCGATTGAGCTAAACTTGCATTGAACCTGGAATATTCCTTTGAATGTATTTCTTGTGTTCATTATTTTAACTCGATGTGTGTGTGTGTGTTTGTGTGTTGTGTGTGTGTGTTTGTGTGTGTTTGTGAATGTGTGTGTGTCTGTGTGTGTTTGTGGGTGTGTGTCTGTGTGTGTTTGTGTGCATGGGTTTGTGTGT
The DNA here is from genome assembly GCA_032164185.1 of Moxostoma hubbsi. Lineage (NCBI taxonomy): Eukaryota > Metazoa > Chordata > Actinopteri > Cypriniformes > Catostomidae > Moxostoma > Moxostoma hubbsi. Next base: position 26,253,542 of record JAVLUX010000037.1, on the reverse strand, counting down.
GTGTGTGTCTGTGTGTGTGCTTGTGTGTGTGTGTTTGTGCGTATGTGTGCTTGTGTGTGTGTCTGTGTGTGTTTTGTGCATGTGTGTGCTTGTGTGTTTGTGTGCGTGTGTGTATGTGTGTGTGTGTGTGTGTGTATAGGTGGCCCTCCCGTTGCATCAGTGTCCCTGAAATCCAGTAATATTCTGCAGTGTCATTGCAAACAGTGTCGTGACAACTGTACAACATACTACTGGTATCACACACCATTTGATAAATCAAATATACGCAGAAGACTGAAATCTGAAAGCAGTCAGGATCTTAACATAAAGGAAGAAGGATTGTACAACTGCCGAGCCAAATGTGAAAACGGTTTTTCATGTTTCAGCAAGGCTTACAGCAACAAAGGTAATCTCACACACACACACACACACACACACACACACATGTCTACTATGCTCTCATAACAATGATACAAGCAATGATACCGAAAAGAGACAGAAAAATCTATAACAGTTCTGTACAAAACAATGAATATTAGCACTTGAACACACATATGAGCTGCACATTTCTGCTTTATATTTCCTCGTGTCTTTGACCTCATTGTAAGTGCATTACTGTAAACTCTTTTGCACACTTTTAGCATGTTTTCACACATACAAATGCTTCTCAGAGTGTCTGCTACACCCCAAAATGTTCAAACTTCTCTAAAAATCAGCAGATATTTGCACGCAAAGATTATTTGACTGTTATGTGAGCATGTGTTACAGTATATATAGACTGTACTGATATATATGGGTGTTTATTCAACTTTGAGCAGTTTCATGACCATGGGGGGGATTTTTCCTGAAAACAAATCATCAAAAATGGCCAATTTTTACAAGGCCTTCATCGTATATTTTTGGTACTGTTCGTATGCCTTCTATGTGCAGATTTGATTGTTTTAGCCTTGTCCCAGACATTCAATATTAAAGTATGAAAAAACATTATAAAATGACAAACGATTGCATTTAAAACATATAAACAGAAACAAAGAGAAAAATACTCGTGAGCATATTAATATGTGTTGTTCGAAAATAATATTTTAAAACAATACTCTTTATCACGACCATCACACAGTCGTAGCCTTGTATAAAGATTTGTCAAAAGTTATTGTACTTGTTAACCGAACAAATAAACAACAACAACAACAACAAAAATCAGGAAAATATCACATGTTGGCAGAATATTGTTTTTGGCCTTTATTTCCAATCAAGCTGTAATTTTGACAAATAATGCACAAGTGTAAAAAACATAATTTAGGATTCATAAAAACCTGCCAAATGTATCTGATATTTTATTTAGAAGGTAAAAACATTAAGAAGGTCATTTCCAGCCTATTAAAGCAGTGCAGAATGACACTGTGCTGGGAGTTTTCATGATAAAAGTGATATAAATGTCCGGTGATGCATGTAAATACACTATTGGACATTGTTAGTAGACAAATAACAAAAATAGTCAATGTAAAAAAAAGTTCACAAGTCTAGTTTTTAACGAGACTTTACAGTAATTACTAAACGTCCGAAGTGCTAAAAGTGCCCAATGTTGCAGAAACACCCAGAAATGCACTACACACTTGTGTAAGCACACTGTTACTCATTTGTATTTTCTCTCTGTCTCTCTCTCTCTCTGTCTCTCTCTTTCTCTCTGTCTCGCTCTCTCTCTCTCTCTCTCTTTCTCTCTCTCTCTCTGTCTCTCTCTTTCTCTCTGTCTCTCTCTCTGTCTCGCTCTCTCTCTCTCTCTCGCTGTCTCTCTCTTTCTCTCTCTCTCTGTCTCTCTCTCTGTCTCGCTCTCTGTCTCGCTCTCTCTCTCTCTCTCTCTGTCTCTCTCTCTGTCTCTCTCTCTGTCTCTCTCTCTGTCTCGCTCTCTCTCTCTCTCTCTCTCTGTCTCTCTCTTTCTCTCTCTCTCTGTCTCTCTCTCTGTCTCGCTCTCTCTCTCTCTCTCTCTTTTATCAAAACCACATTCAGCGGGTGGAGGTGTGATCATCATCGTGCTGACGGTGGTCCTGATTATTATTGGTGTCACTGTGCTGCTTGTGCTAAAACGCAGACAACGCAGACAACGTGGAGAAAGTGGTGCACAGGCAATCAGAGGGGGTAAAGACGACAAAAAGAAGCAAGCGGGTGGAGATTATGAACAGATTAATCTTACCGATCAGGCAGTTTACCACACCCTGGGTGAGGCCACCGCTCAAGACAAGGCTGAGGGGGGATACGACCACCTAAAAAGTCAGGAGGACGCAGTGTACCACACACTGGGACCCGGTGAGGGTCAAAGTCAGGGTCAGGGTGGGTATGAGGCCCTTAAGAGTGTCAAAGCTGAGGTGTACCACACATTGGGACCTGGTGAGGGTCAAAGTCAGGGTCAAGGTGGGTATGAGGCCCTTAAGAGTGTAAAACCTGATGTGTACCACACACTGGCACCTGGCGAGGGTCAGGGTCAAGGTCAAGGTGAGGGTCAAAGTCAGGGTCAGGGTGGGTATGAGGCCCTTAAGAGTGTAAAACCTGAGGTGTACCACACACTGGGAACTGCCGAGGGACAAAGTCAGGGTCAAGGTCAGGGTCAAGGTCAAGGTGAGGGTCAAAGTCAGGGTCAGGGTGGGTATGAGGCCCTTAAGAGTGTAAAACCTGAGGTGTACCACACACTGGCACCTGGCGAGGGTCAGGGTCAAGGTCAAGGTGAGGGTCAAGGTCAAGGTGACCCTACAGGAAAAGCAGCTGATTATGAGGTCACTTTAGAGGAGGAAAATCCATATGAAGAACTGAAAGGCGAAAAACAGGGGAAGAAACAAACGACTAAAAAAAGTAACGAGTAAAGGCTAGGGAATACTTCGTTTTTCTGCGTGCCGTTTTGTCTCGCGCTTATGACCCAGAGCCCTTACGGAGACATTAAACGACAGGGCCGACTGTCCGCGGATAGTCCGCGTGTACTGTACTGATGAGGAAATTTGAGACGTACCGACATGCAGAAAACTGAAGTAGACTTTGGCCTTGAGAATCAGAGCAACAATAGAATTGTAGCAACATTTAAATTGACATGAAATCAAAATTCACTCCATTTACTTTCTATTACAATTCATCAATGCACCTTATTCCAAAGAAAAACCAAAACTTTGATATAAGGGTAATTCTCATAAAACTGAGCTTGAACAATGGCAGTGGGGATTAATATATAAATCAAAATTCAATTCTATTCTGACAGTTGAACACAGTAGATTTGAGCACATCATGATCACAAAGGGTTTAACTTTTATTTTATTGAAGAATTTTCTGCTTAATTGTTCATTAATGGAGCGCGTCCAGCTTCAAAAGTAGGACCGTTCAAATTTGTATAAACAAAATTAACAATTGAAATATTTTTTTTTTTTTTTTACCTAAGATCCGATAGTAAATAAAAATAGTTTAAACTTTTACACAGCCAAGAAACTTTTAACAATTATTAAATGGCAATTCTGATTCTTTATCCTTAAATTAACCGTTAAATAAACATTTATAAAAACAGTCTTGTTTAATCTGAAAAACAAACA
>JAVLUX010000037.1:26142500-26247500 GCA_032164185.1 Moxostoma hubbsi | reverse complement strand
TCACTTCCACTGTAACCAGGGGCGGAGCTAGGGGGTGGCCCATGGGTCTCCACACTCGCAATTGCCGTTTTGGTCATTTTTTGTCTTTTAATGAGTCTTAAACAAGAAATCAAATGAATGTTTGTAAAGGTTTCACAGTGCTTGCACAACAACAGCAATGATAATAATACTCACAATAAATGTAATCTTACAAGTCGCTTTATCACACTTTTTTTATTCATTCACATTTCACAATATAGAATAAATATGTAGGAAACAGACCCAAAAGAAACAAAAAATGAAGGGGAAAGAAAAATACACAAACCCCAAGTGATGTGTTTTATCTCTAAAAATGGCCCTCTCAAGAGGTAATAACCCGCCCCCCGCCCCCCCAATAATCAAAACATGCAAGTACAACCCCCAATATTTACACCATGATCAATGGAAACATTTAAATAACTTGTAATGTGAAGAAATATTCACGGAAAAGTGAATCGGGCCGCTCCTAAAACGTTAAAATACTTTCATACTTTTTAAAAGAATAGCCACAAGACGTAAACAACGTGTGTTAACATGATTTTAGTGTGATAAAATCCTTTACCAACATTACTGTTTAAAGTTATAGCCGATTTTACAACTTCAATGCCATGATGATGTCATGTCAACAAACTCCCTAAAATGACTGTAAACATGACGATATAAACAACAGCTCCTATAATCCATGAGTTTTAACAGGAGAATTCATGTCAATGATAAACTTGACCGTGATGGAACACGTGCATCACCCACCAGACGTCTATTGGATGTGTGTGTGTGTTTACATCTGGAAGACGGATTTTTTTTAGGATGTTATGTGCAATACGTCTGAACGGATGTTTCCTCTTTGGATGTCAATAAGACATTCAGGAGATGTCTTTGACGATGAAACAATCTCATAATAACATCTCGGAGACGTGTCTGTTCTATCTGGGGACATTTCCGGCATTAAACCCTCCAAACCCTGTCGCCGTTCACTTGCATTGTAAGCAGGGGCGGAGCTAGGGGGTGGCCACTGGTCATTGGACACAATTTAGTTCATCTTTCTACACCAACAACCACCATATCCCCCCAATCGGACAATACGAGCGTCTTTAAAGAAACACCCCGGCGTTACATCTTTAATGCTGTTATATTTAATGTTTTATAGCTTTATTAAAGTTCAAATAATACGGAAGCAGATCATGTAAATAACTACAAACACCGAAACTGGCCATTTTCTGTGCGGTCAGCGCCTCTTCTATGAGTTGCGTGAATGTCCCGATCTAATGGGGCGTTCACATACAATGCGAAGCGAGCGTTTCGCCTGGTGCAATTACATACAAAGTCAATGCAAAGATGCAAATTCGTGCCAGGCGGCGCTAATTAAGTGAATGGCATGACTCAAACACGTGAAATCGCTTCATTACCGTAAAAATCTGCATAACGCGTTGTCGTGAACGCCTATCAGCTTTGAGATTGTCCGGATGTCACTGACGAACTGATGCAGCAGCAGAAGAAATCTGGAAAATGGATGAACAAGATTGTTGTAGCGGTGTGTCATACATGACACAACGTCATAAATGTACAGAGACCGGACGAAAAAAGACGTCGCTTGGAGGAAAGCGAGCGAGGAAGTTGGACTACCTGGTAAGTTCTGGAAATATGCGCGTCTACTCAATTCCAGCTATTGGATGTACTTTACTATGAACCAAGTCGTAGAAGCCCCGCCTCCTGTCCTTTTATGGAAGAAGAAGGAGGGGGAATACTCGCGGGTTCGCATTACTCTCGCGAACGCGAGTTTAAACAGAAATTTTGAATCCAGTGGTCAAACTTGCATGAGCAATTCAAGGCGAAAATTTTCTACGCTTTGTATGTGAACGCACCATTAGGGGGAGAGACTCAAACTGCACCCGGCTGATGCACACGCTGATGCGGGACACTCGTCCATCGGGCGCACACGCTTAATGCAGCTAGATTATAACGTGATGACTCGCGACTTATTGAGTCATAATACAAGTGTCACTGTGCATTTACTATCGTGAAGAAAATGGGCAATACGGAGCTTTATTAACATGACAGAGTTTGTTGTTTTGTGAGTTAAAGATGGGTTGAAGTGAACAGAAAGGTCAGAGAGGTGAAGTCTTCGCCCCATTATACACGGCAACAAAATACGTTTATGATTTGTTTGTTTTGGCTTGTTTTTTTCAATATACTGTAAATATCTAAAACTCCTTTAAAACAACGTGCATTTACTTTAGCAGCTATACTGCAGAAGAAACGTTGAATATAATATTAAAAATACAAATATTTAAAAATATCTAAAAATCTTTTAAAAAAGATGCATTCACCTGAGAAGCAGCATGTAATATATTTAGACTTGCATTTAGAGAATCGATCTTGAATATGATTATATTTTGTCTTTACTGCACTCGCAGAAGTATGAACAAGTGAAAAATACACTTACTGTATATTTAATAGAAATTCCCTTAAAGCAAGTCTAAATATCTCATATGTTGTTTCTCAAGTAAATGCATCATGTTTTAAGGATTTTTAGACATTTTAAATGAAAAACAAGACAAAAACGCTTGATAAAATATTTTTTTGCAGTGAATTTTTTTACTGAATTAAACTTATAAAAAGTATCATTTTTTTTCCTTTATTTCAGTGAATGTCATTTTGAGGTATTTTTAAAAGATGATTTTGTCCATTTTATTGTTAGTAAGCACGCTTAATACAACCGTATAAGTCGGGACACGAGCAGAATAATCGATTAAGAGCTAACGGGTAATCGCCGAATAATCGATAAAATGATCGATAGACTAATCGCTGAGCAATCGCAAAAATAAGCGCTAGATTAATCGCTGAATAATCGGTGAAATAAGCGTTAGATTAATCGCTGAATAACCGCTAAAATAAGCGCTAGATTAATCGCTGAATAATCGGTGAAATAAGCGTTAGATTAATCGCTGAATAACCGTTAAAATAAGAGCTAGATTAATCGCTGAATAATCGGTGAAATAAGCGTTAGATTAATCGCTGAATAACCGTTAAAATAAGAGCTAGATTAATCGCTGAATAATCGGTGAAATAAGCGTTAGATTAATCGCTGAATAACCGTTAAAATAAGAGCTAGATTAATCGCTGAATAATCGGTGAAATAAGCGTTAGATTAATCGCCGAATAACCGTTAAAATAAGAGCTAGATTAATCGCTGAATAATCGGTGAAATAAGCGTTAGATTAATCGCTGAATAATCGTTAAAATAAGCGTTAGATTAATCGCTGATTAATCACTAAAATAAGCGTTGGATTAATCGCTGAATAATCGTTAAAATAAGCGTTAGATTAAACGCCGAATAATCGTTAAAATAATTGTTAGATTAATCGATTATCAAAATAATCGTTAGTTGCAGCCCTACTGTCGATTGAGCTGAACTTGTATTGAAACCTGGAATATTCCTTTAAGGCATGGTCACGTTTACCTTTGCACGAGGGGCGAGAAAGCCATGGGCGGACGTTGAGCGCGAGTGAAACCAGCAAAAAACGAAGAGCCAAGCAACTACTTTTTAATGTTCCGCTAAAAAAATAAATCCCCGCTAAAATGATATATATGTCCATTGTGAATGAAGCCCCGCCCACACGGAGGTCACAGCCAAACCAAGCCACTTCCTATTGGTCAACGTGGTGATTTCGCCAGTCAAAGTCACTGTGTGAAGGTAAATGTGACCCCGCCTTAAGTGTTATACTGCACAAATAATTAACGCTTTTTGAAGAAAGAAAATGGTAATTATCATTGTGCCACCACAGCTTAACTTATATTAAACATGTAACATTCGTTTAAAAGAAAATAATAAAACAAAACTATATTGATCTACATTAAAATACATAAAGAGCATTAGCTATCGAAAAACAACTATTAAGTATCTCAAAGCTGATCAAATGGTTTTCATCCTACCCCTATATTTTGATTGTATTTATCTAAATTCGATTCTCATTGCAAAGGGACCAATACTACACACACCTCACAGTATTGGCACATGAGATCAACGCTCTAAATCATTATTATTACTATTTGGGAAATACTCTTCGGCTGTTCTGCGGAAGAGCATTCGAACATCATTTGATCCATTTCACGTGAATATGACATTTTACCCACTTCACCATTGTCACAGTTTAGGCAGGATGGCAGTAATATTTTATAACAATAATAATGTTGAACCTTTCCTGAACAGATTAAAGGGTAAAATACACCACCGGACAAAAGATTGGACACGCTTGCTTTTAATGATCTGTAAAATCTTTTGATCTATAAAGGCTTGTGCTTCAATGATTGAAATTAGGTTTGTAGACAAATTGGTGACTTCTTCGAAGAAGCTCAAATATAAGATTTACTTTGGTCGCTACATGCTTTTTAAGACTTTTAATAAAATGTTGGTGTGTCCAAACTTTTAACTCATAGTGCAGATCAGTCAGTTTTAGGCATTTGTAATCTGGAAAACACACACATGGACGCAAAACTGACACACACACTTACACACTTTCAGGGCTGGACTGGTGATCTGGCATACTGGACGTTTTCCCGGTGGGCTGATGCACTTTTGGGGCCGTTAAGGGGTGGACTGGCCATCGGGAGAACCGAGTGGGCCGGTGGGCCTGCCGTGAAACGTGCCGAATGGGTCGCGATAAGCAAAAATGAGCCAGTGCGTTATGCAAAACGGCTCCGCGATATACAGAAAAGGACTTTTGGCTCACTATCACCTCCCCGCTCAACAGTTGGGCCAGTTGCCATGTCAATCCCGGGCCGATTTCTCTTCCCAGTCCAGCCCTGCTCACTTTACACAAACACACAAGTCGTCCTTTGCTGAATCTATTGCTGTGATATCACTAGAAAGGTGTTATGTTGATTACAAGTCTTTTACAGTTTGGGTAAAAACTTTCCCTTGTCCCAGTCCGTTTTTGTAAGAGAGGAATATTCGGTCCTTTCCACCCCTCTCTTCTAGCTTTATCCTCTCTTATTCGTTGAGCTCAACATCATTCTGTCAGTCCCCTGTCCTCGTCTCCTCCATACAGGAAGCTATTCGTGCCGACAGGTTGGACGTATTCCTCCGTTTTGTCCCAGTCTGACACCCATCTTCCTCCGTCTCCGCCCCCTGCTGTCCCCGCCCCATTGGGGTCACCTGATTGGATAGTTGCACCATAGCCACCGCCACCACCTCCTGAGCGGTACAGCTCTTCCGTTTCATCCGCCAGCTCGTCTTCTCCCAATATGCCGCATTTCTCCTCGCTCATGTTCTCCGGCTCCGCCCACGGCTGCTTCTCTCCGGACGCAAAAAGACCTGAAATTCCATCAACAGTGACATCATCAGATAAATTCGACTGCTCCAACCAGAGGTCGGAAAACAAGGAACGAAAACAAAAACCAACTGTTCCCGAGTGAGAACGTTATGGTAACAGGTTGCTAACTAAACAAATTAAATATACTAATACATATTAAATATTAGTCATATTAATAAGGAACATTATTAACAGTTCTTCCATTTCGTTTATCACGGTTTCCAATTGGAAAGGCGTCAGCGGAGCACCGGAACCGGAACGAAAAATACAGTTTCTGCTCTGAACGAACCGAAATGCTAAACCTTTTGTTTTTAGCCCCTGTTTCCAACTCTGAAATCTGATTGGACGAGCCACTGAGCTGTACAATAATTCACCTTTTGGGTGAACTACCCCTTGAATTCCACATATTGCACATGCACAAGAGATGGATGGAAGGAGATAAGAGGAAAGACAGGAATATTCACCATAGAAGATAACTCCACCATAATGAACGAGTGAAGCGATGAGAAACACATATTGCCACTCCTCACGTGTCTACAGAAACACAGAGGAGAAGGTATGTGTGTAGAGTTCACAGAGAGAATGATAAATGATGAAGTCAAGGAAATAAGGGATGGTTTGAATGAGTGAAATGTGAGCAGAAAGAGATCGCATGACAGTCCACAGCCAACACAACACCAAGCACATTACTGTTCTTGTACCTTGTTTTTGGTCATGGCACCAACGATAAGAGGACACACCATGCCAGAGAGAGTGCCAACGCCGTTGGAGATGCCCATTAGAATACTGGCATACCGTGGCGCGATATCCAAATGATTTACATTGAACCCTGAATGTTTGAACAGAGGGGAAGTGTGAGAAAGGACACGTTCAGATTTAGGCAAACACCGTTCACTGGATATCCGTCCTTACCTGAGATTGCAAAGCCACTGAATCCAACAGCAAGGACAAGAAATGAGATGGCAACACCTTTAGTGTGAGAGAAACCAACCACCAGAAGAAACGTGGCCTCCAACCCAAAACCTGAACATACACAAACATACACACAACAGGACATTATAATCCAAAATCATCCGTACTCTTTTAAAAAGTAGCTATTTTACATTAGTAAAGCCATAGTAACTACAACATTAGCCCTAATTACTACAGTCATGACTGCTACAAAATAAAAGTAAACTCTATGAATACTACATTATTACTGGAGCTAAATCACAGTTAACTGTTAACCAGCCAAAAAAGCATGTTACCACAATATTACTATAGTCAGGGCTGGACTGGGAAGAGAAATCGGCCCGGGATTTTACATAGGAACTGGCTGAAAAGTTTGGGGGGGGGGGTTCGCTGTGCTTTTCTGCATATCGTGGCGCCGTTTTGTTGTCCGTTCTGCATAACGCGCCGGCTCATTTTAGCTAATCGCAGCTAATGTGGCACATTCCGCAGTCGACCCACCAGTCCGCCCCTGAGCGGCCCCAAAGTGCGTCGGCCCACCGGAAAAATGCCCGGTATTCCAGATAACCAGTCCAGTCCAATGTGTGCTTAATAAGACTAGTAAGCAAGAAAACCCCCTATTTTATACAGCTGAATGGAAATGTAGTGATAAACAGTAGCAATACATGTTTCACTTCCAAAAAAAAGGGCACTGTCCCTTTAAGGATGCGTCAGTGAATCATTTATGCAAACTAGTTCATTTAATTAAACCATCCAAAAGAACCGACTCACTAAAATGAATCGGAGATCCCAATGCAAGATATAAGGGAATGATTAATATTAACCGGTTCAATTATACAAACTGTCTCTTAAATTATTTGAAATTCCCAGCGCTGGACTACGGTCACGCTACTGAAAAATGTAGTTAAGTTAGTAGCGTTGCTACCGTACTCCACCAACACTAATAATGAACCTTTAAACAATGTTGTAAAACAGAACGAGTGTTGTACAGTTCACAACAACTGCTCAGTATATGGACACAGACATTACCGCCACAGTTCATGAGTTTCCTGACGTTTGTGGTGGTCATGATGTTGTGACTTCTTAGATAGTCGGCCAGCTGCCCTCCGATCGGCACAACGATGGTCATCACCAGATGAGGAAGAGCAGAGACGATACCGACCTATGAGGATTCCCGAGATGGAAGGAGAACATAATGAAGCTGATTGGTGCTCCAACAGACGGATAATATACATCTTCTCATAGGGCAGTTTTATTGCTCAAACGTTGGGAGACCGAATGGAGCTCCTAATTCTGTGTAATTCAAAGAAATAGCTCATCCATAATGAACAACATGAGGGTGAGTAAATGCAGGCAGAACTTTCATTTTCTTGTCACCTTCGGGACATTTTTGTCTTTTTCATTTTTGTATTTTCGCTCATTTTGGCTGTTAATGCCAAAGGTGTGTATTTTTTGGGAAATTTTGATATTTCAACCTCAGTTCCTAAAATACATGTATAATACACTGTGTACACAAAATAGTCACACTCTGGACCTTCAGGACAAACATTTGTAATATTTGATCCCAGTGCCATTAAAGCATAAAATCCTGAATTCTGTGATATTAAGCTTCTATTCCGGAGCTCTGGCTTCAACATGTAAATATTTTCCACCAGTTGGCGCCATTTTCCTCATGTTTAGCCTGTGGAGCAAATACAAAATTTTCCCCTATTCACTGTTTACTGTATTATAGAGACCTGCAGGACAACTGAATAAGATACAATTGTGTGTGTGTGTGTGTGTGTGTATATGTGTATGTATGTATGTGTGTGTGTGTGTGTGTGTGTATGTGTGTGTGTGTGTGTGTGTGCGTGTGTATGTGTGTATGTATGTGTGTGTGTGTGTGTATGTGTCCGTGCATGTGTGCATGCGCATGTGTGCATGTGTGTGTGTGAATGTGTGTATGTGTGTGCGTGTGCATGAGTGTGGATGTCAGAGTGTGTTTTGTATGTGTGTATTGAGAAATGTGTGTGTGTGTGTGTGTGTGTGTGTGGATGTCAGAGTGTGTTTTGTATGTGTGTGTGTGTGTTTATGGATGTCAGAATGTGTTTTGTATGTGTGTATTGAGAAGTGTGTGTGTGTGTGTGTGTGTGTGTGTGTGTGTGTGTGGATGTCAGAGTGTTTTGTATGTGTGTATTGAGAAATGTGTGTTTGTGTGTGTGTGTGTGTGTTTATGGATGTCAGAGTGTGTTTTGTATGTGTGTATTGAGAAATCTGTGTATGTGTGTTTGTTTATGGATGTCAGAGTGTGTTTTGAATGTGTGTGTATATATATATGTGTGTGTGTGTGTGTGTGTGTGTGTGTGTGTGTGTGTTTGTGTGTGTGTGTGTGTGTGTTTATGGATGTCAGAGTGTGTTTTGTATGTGTGTATTGAGAAATTTGTGCATGTGTGTGTGTGTGTGTGTGTGTGTGTGTTTATGGATGTCAGAGTGTGTTTTGTATGTGTGTGTATATATATGTGTGTGTGTGTGTGTGTTTATGGATGTCAGAGTGTGTTTTGAATGTGTGTGTGTGTGTGTGTTTATGGATGTCAGAGTGTGTTTTGTATGTGTGTATTGAGAAATGTGTGTGTGTGTGTGTGTGTGTGTGTGTGTGTGTGTATAAACAAACTGGCATTTAAAGGGTTAAAATCCTGAAAATAAAAGAATATTTGGTAGTTATGATCAGGACTGATGTTGGTTAAAATATTAACTAATTGAATGTGGAACATAATATTTATACACTCACCTAAAGGATTATTAGGAACACCATACTAATACTGTGTTTGACCCCCTTTCGCCTTCAGAACTGCCTTAATTCTACGTGGCATTGATTCAACAAGGTGCTGAAAGCATTCTTTAGAAATGTTGGCCCATATTGATAGGATAGCATCTTGCAGTTGATGGAGATTTGTGGGATGCACATCCAGGGCACGAAGCTCCCGTTCCACCACATCCCAAAGATGCTCTATTGGGTTGAGATCTGGTGACTGTGGGGGCCATTTTAGTACAGTGAACTCATTGTCATGTTCAAGAAACCAATTTGAAATGATTCGAGCTTTGTGACATGGTGCATTATCCTGCTGGAAGTAGCCATCAGAGGATGGGTACATGGTGGCCATAAAGGGATGGACATGGTCAGAAACAATGCTCAGGTAGGCCGTGGAATTTAAACGATGCCCAATTGGCACTAAGACGCCTAAAGTGTGGCAAGAAAACATCCCCCACACCATTACACCACCACCACCAGCCTGCACAGTGGTAACAAGGCATGATGGATCCATGTTCTCATTCTGTTTACGCCAAATTCTAACTCTACCATCTGAATGTCTCAGCAGAAATCGAGACTCGTCAGACCAGGCAACATTTTTCCAGTCTTCAACTGTCCAATTTTGGTGAGCTCTTGCAAATTGTAGCCACGCTCAAAATGGCTTAAATCACCTTTCTTTCCCATTCTGACATTCAGTTTGGAGTTCAGGAGATTGTCTTGACCAGGACCACACCCCTAAATGCATTGAAGCAACTGCCATGTGATTGGTTGATTAGATAATTGCATTAATGAGAAATTGAACAGGTGTTCCTAATAATCCTTTATGTGAGTGTATATAATATTATTATGGACATTTTTGTCCTCTAAGGGCCTCTGAGTAAATTTGTTTATAGGCGCACAAGGGTTGAGCAAGATGTCTACGTGAAACAACTGAGATATTAAAGTTTTTTCAGGTACTGTGAAACATTCTCTCACCTTGCTGATCTCAAATTTAAACACCTCTTCAAAATATGCAGGTTGACTGATGAGCAGCAGGTAAAAAGTCCAGCTCCTGCAGAAATTAGCCACGATGATGGCGTACACGGGCATCGATGTGAAAAACTTACGCCAGGGAGTGTTAAACTTCTGCAAAATGCATTAAGGCACAGTGTTAATATTGTTAACAAAACTAAAATTTGTTTACTGAAATAAACAGAACAGAATTTGGAAAAACAAACTAAACTCAAATACATTTTTATGACAACAAAATTAACAATAATAAAATAAAAATGACCAAAAATATATTACAGTTTTTTTTATAAAAAGTGACACATTAACAACATACATAGCTACAACACTAAACAGTCCCGAATAAATAAATGCCATTAAACATATTAAAATGGCATCAGCCAAAAATAGTCAAAAAAATTATATATATATGGACAAATAAGGACAAATTCACAATAAAACTTAAAAAATTTAAAATCCCATTAGAGGAAGAAAGACCGTTTTAGTACCGTTACAGGATTCATAAGTCCAGCTGATTCCCCGATGGCATCTTCAATGTATTTCCTTTCCTCTGGGGTGATGGTGGGGTGAGCCGCTGGACTCTCATATGACACCAGAATCCAGAACATGTACCAGCAGACCCCAAAACTACCTACACCAAGAGAGGAAAACAGAAAGAAAGTGAAGAAGAAATGGTTAAGATAAAATAACAAAATAAACATTATTAAGAGACATCACAAACATTGATTTATAAGATCAAGGAATCAAGAATCTGCTGTGTGTGCGTGTCTCTCTCACCATACACATAAAAGACTGAAGACCAGCCTGAATACTGCACTAGAACTCCAGCTAAAGGCATGGCGATCACCGCACCTGCATAAGAACCTGGGAAAAACAATCAAAATATATATAAGTGTCTTATATGTGTGTGGTATATAAGGGCCTTAACATATATTCACTTATCTGAGGAAATGAAAGAATTTGTCGTTGTTCCTGCACTTTATGTTCAGACCTGTTATGCTGTGACATTTTCCACTCAAAAATCGATCTTTCTGACATATTTAATGGGATGTAACAGAGTTAAATATAAGTGTCTCTTACGGTCTTCATCAACGTTCCATTATGTTCGCACTTATTTTGGTACAAAGCAAGAAATAGTTCAACTCTGTTATGGGAAAAAACATAGTTATCAATTTTTCCTGAAGAAATATTGTTCATGGCATAAAGCAGAAGTTAAATTAGGATAAATAATGGTGGGCTGATATTATATTTGGTAGGCAGTATTGCACTGAGCTTCAACTCTGTAACGTTCATCCCCGAAAAATTTCATATGTCACAGTGACACACTTTTCACCTGTAATAATCAACCCCAAAACACATTTTTAATTTCACAGAAAGTGACATGATCTGCAATACTCTGATCTTCAACCCTGTCATGGTCAACCTCAAAACAGTTTTGAATGACACATTTAACATCACGATCTTCAAACCTGTAACATTCAACTATGAAAACACCTTGAATGTCATGGTTAGCCACATGATCTTCAACCCTGTATCATTCAACTACGAAAACACCTTGAATGTCACAGTTAGCCACATGATCTTCAACCCTGTAACATTTAACTATGAAAACACCTTGAATGTCACAGTTAGCCACATGATCTTCAACCCTGTAACATTTAACTATGAAAACACCTTGAATGTCACGGTTAGCCACATGATCTTCAACCCTGTAACATTTAACTATGAAAACACCTTGAATGTCACAGTTAGCCACATGATCTTCAACCCTGTAACATTTAACTATGAAAACACCTTGAATGTCACGGTTAGCCACATGATCTTCAACCCTGTAACATTTAACTATGAAAACACCTTGAATGTCACAGTTAGCCACATGATTTTCAACCCTGTAACATTTAACTACGAAAACACCTTGAATGTCACAGTTAGCGGCGTGATCTTCAGCCCTGTAACATTCAACTACGAAAACACCTTGAATGTCACAGTTAGCGACGTGATCTTCAGCCCTGTAACATTCAACTACGAAAACACCTTGACTATCACAGTTAGCGGCGTGATCTTCAGCCCTGTAACATTCTATAATCAAAGTTAACTGATATTCTACCACAAATATTAATCTGCCGAACAAAAATAATAATCTCACCACAGAACGCTGTTGTGGCCAGTCTGCTTCTTTCTAGGGGCGGGGCCCATTTTGCCCAGATCCCATGACATGCTGGATAAGACACACCCTGAGTTGGAAGAACAGCAGATGTTATTAATGTAATAAAAGAGTCTTACGATACAATAGATTATGAAATGGTCATTCCTTTATGTTTAAGGCATGTTTTTACCTCAACCAGGCCCTGTAGTATCCGCACCATTATCACACAGCCAAAGTGTACTCGTGCTGCTGTGGGAATAATCATATTTAGGACAGACGTGGCTACGACTGCAAAACCAAATACCCTAAAACAGAGAAAGAGACAGACAGAGAAAGACAGACAGAGACATAAAACATTTGCAAAGCTCTTTATTCTCCTTTATGCATACAGTCTCATTAGATTGATTAAGTGTTTGCATGACTGACCTGTTGGCGGCAAATTTCTGGCAGATGAAACCTCCGGGAATTTGAGTGACAATGTAACCCCAAAAAAATGATCCATGAATCATTCCGACAGTCTCTGGGTCCCATGTAAACTGAGCTTTCTGAAACACAGAAACCTTTAGTTTAACTTTACCTCATTGATCAAACTAGTTAAAATTCAGAACAAAAACAGATAAATCAAATGGAAAACATCCTTGAATTACACACATTTCCAAGTGTCATCAAGACCCAGCCTCATCTACTTCATTGTGTTAACACTAATCTCTTGGTATATCAAAAACCTTTTAATGGGATTATAATGGTTGACTGAGATTATTAAAATAACAAACCCTTTAAAACAAGTTTAAAACAAATGTAGTAAGTTGATTTTTGTGCCCATGAATGTTACATAAATAGTTACATAAAACATTTACACAGTAGCAAAACAAAAAAAAACTAAACAAAAAAAAAAAAAAACTTTAAAATCTCAAGTGCTGTAACCATAAAGTAAAAGGTATTAAAATATTTTCCTTGCTCCTTAATAATTAATTTCGAAAAGTTGTAAACATTTTTCAGGTTAAAACTATATTTTTAACATGAACAAAATAAATATATATTTTGGAGTTTGAAGTGTATATATATATATATATATATATATATGTGTGTGTGAGTGTGTGTGTGTGTGTGTGTGTGTGTGTGTGTGAGTGTGTGTGTATGAGAGAGTGTGAGTGAGTGAGTGTGTGTGTGTGTGTGTGTGTGTGTGTGTGTGTGTGTGTGTGAGAGAGTGTGTGAGTGAGTGTGAGTGAGTGTGAGTGTGAGTGTGTGTGTGTGTGTGTGTGTGTGTGTGTGTGTGAGTGTGAGTGTGTGTGTGTGTGTGTGTGTGTTTGTGTGTGTGTGTGTGAGAGAGTGTGTGAGTGAGTGTGAGTGAGTGAGTGTGAGTGTGAGTGTGTGTGTGTGTGTGTGTGTGTGTGTGTGTGTGTGTGTGTGTGTGAGTGTGAGTGTGTGTGTGTGTTTGTGTGTGTCAGACAAAATTCAAGGTGGCTGAAATCTTAGTTGGGTGAAAATGTAAACTATGAACTCTGCATGGTCACAGCCCATTTAAGGCTTTTCTATGTAAACAAGCGGCATGAAAGTGCAGCTCTTAACTTCTTCAATTGGGAAAGACCGAAATCTCCATAATGGTTGGTCAAGATTACAAAACCATGAATATTGAATATGATCAAAGAACATTTTTAAAACCAGCAGTAAAATCTGAACACATTTTTATCATAAATTACGCTTAAAAACAATATTTTCCTGGCATGTCTAGATAATGTGCATGTGTGTTCTCGAGTTGATTTAAATGGCGATGTCCGTTTCTAAAAGGTGATTGGGTCTTTGACCTGTAAGGTGAGACTTCCTTTTCCACATCCGTTGGCTGTTCCAAATTCTCTAATTAATTTTAATACCAGTAACTTGCTCTGCTAAACTGTTTCTGGCATGATCCGGTCATGACTTTGAAGAATTTTGTTGCCATAGAAGTTCTGAACTAAAACAAATGTGAAAATCTGAACTGATGGTGGCGCTAGAGGGTTTGAGATAGTGGCACCAAACTTGGGATGGGAGTAATTGAGGCTTTGCCCAATTAGTGTGCCAAATTTCATGACATTTTACCATGCAGTTCTAAAAGCTAGAGCTGTGCATCTGTGCACCAAACAGTTCTTCGACCCTAAATATGCTCTCACATAAACAGCTCTAGTGAAAACAGTCGTATAGTTGACAATCATATCGTTTTGAATGTAAAAGAGCATTTACACACACACTAAATCAAACTCACCACAACATATGGCTTGCCATCTCTGTAGATGGTGTGGTTGTTCACCATACTGACGATGGCCACACCCAGGTTACAGCGGATACCGAATGAGATGCAAAATCCAAGTCCTGACAAAATAGCGATGATGTACCGTCGCGGCAAACCAAAACATGTGCAGTCCACCACAGGAAGTTCCTTCTCTTCCTGTAGCTCTGGACGACCCTCTGCGGATAACTCAATCGTCTCGCCATTTTCTTGCCGCTTTTCTAGAACCCTTGGAAACAAAATGAGATGGATTTAGTGAATCTTTAAGTACATCGGTAATTCAAATGTAATAGTACATCATTTAAAAGTCTTGCAAACTTTGGAACTTGCTTATAGAAAGGACAAATCACATATGAGATCTCTGTCGTATCCCATTTGTTTATTTAGACAGCTATGATAGTGAATAGAGAGCAAATGGAGAATTTGGAAGCTTTTGTCTTCTCAGATGTTCCTCCCAAGAACAGGACCCCAATAATGCGTCTCCGCTAATCAATGAGATCTCAATAACTTCTTAAACTGTGCTCAGATGTGCCAAGTTACCAAAGTCTCAAAAGTCAGAGTTCTCAATATGAATAGTAATACGGTAATACAATATCATGTCAAAATCTGTCTTTCTATTTTAAGTCAAAAACACAATTTTGTCCAGCAAATCAAAGTCATGTGATGTAACCAATATGTAGGTTGCCATTCTGTTGTAATGTGAGAAGTAAACCATTGAACAGAAAGGACAACTTTTAGATGCAAAGTTTAAAAAATAAAAAATAAATCACATATTTTGCCATTTTTATGAAAATCGACATTTTATTCAGGTCAAAGGTTGATATTCGTGACACAAAAATAATATTTTTAAACTTAAAGTTTTCAATGAGCGTGTTTTACTGGATGGTTATACCACTTGACACAGTCATTACATTAATATTTTGCAGAAAATGCTAGAAATGTTTCCAAAAAATGTATGAAACCAATATGATCACAAAGATGACAAACTACGAACTTGATACATGTATTAAACTGGCTTTTTTAAATAATTCTCAAATTTTAACATCTCAGACAACCTTATTTGTCAATGGTAAATAGTGTGCGCTTATATAGCGCCTTTTTAAACTTAGCGGTATTCAAAGTGCTTAACACTGCATCTCATTCACCCATTCACACACACACACACACTCATACACCAATGCTAGCATGCCATTGGGAGCAACTTGGGGTTCAGTGTCTTGCCCAAGGACACTTCGGCATGTGGAGTCGTGTGGGCCGGGAATCAAACCACCAACCTTGTGATTAATGGCCGACCCGCTGTACCACCTGAGCCACGGTCACCCACAATGACCTCTACATGTCAACAATTGATGAAAGAACATTAGAGATGAAGTTGATACTTACATGAAATGTAATCTGAGCACGCCATTAAGTCTCCTGAGCTATGAAAGAGCAACCTCTGAGCAATAAAACTGTCCCATTTGCAAGCTATCAAGTTTAATTCACATTTCACAAAAACACACATTATTTATACAATAGTCATTATTTATGCCATTGTAGCATATAATGGGCATTTCTACAGTGAAATTTCTTATCTTAAGCTTTTAAGTAGATGTTGGGTTTTCACCAGTACTCATGACATAACAATGAGGGGGTGGAACTGTACCTCGTTCACATTAAAATTAAACAAATGTCATTATCTGTTGACTCTCATTGAATGAACTCACCGCAACAATCACAGAATGGCATTAGACATTAATCTTGGAATAAAAAAACATCCTATAAAAAAATCTGTAAACAATAAAAGAAATTTGATTAGAGATGCTTGATCGTGCAGGACTCGCCACCGCAATGCCAAAGCGTGACCTTGCGGTTGCTAAGGTCCTCTGAGAGTCTTTATTAGCATGTTACTATGCAGTTGCAAGAGTGTTTTGGGTGGTTGTTTAAGTGCCCATGTTTTAGGGACCATCATCAGGTCTCTATGATACAGTATTCTGGTCTCTAGATATGGTTCGGCAACCTCTTACAATGTACGTCAATGGAAATTTTCACCATTTTAATTGTCCAGGAAGAGAACATTTCGTCAGATCACTTATCTGAGTAATATCTGAGCAATGGCAAACTACAGAACAGCAGTTTTACTGTCCTTAAGCCGAAATAAATCTATGCAACACTCTCTCTTATGTATAGACGGCAGGCCATGCTCTAACCGTCAGTTTACTGTACTGCTGCAGCTGTACTTCAACACTGATTAAATAATAATGTTCCTCTGAGCCTGAATTATTGATCAAACTTTCTATTTTAGTCTTTTTGTACCCATCTTCCCCTCCCCCATCTCTCTTCATACATCCATTCTTCTCCTCTGCAAAATCACCTTATCGTTCACTGCGTGTAGAAAGGCCTCATCCGAGAGACGTCTATTAACCGTTTTTGCCTGTGAACTTGTTAGTATATACTTGAAGATAGTAGATATACAATAGGATAGTATTATATACCTTTATCTTCATCATGGCATTGTCTCAAAACCAAAACATATGCAAAGAGTTTAATCATTTCTGTGACTGGTTGAAGTAAAACAGCACAAATGGTAATTTGGAGGGAAATGTCATATATAAATATCATAAATGGGTTATTCATTGAAATTTTAAATGTCTACACATGTCTGCATTTCTATGCCGCTTTAGGTTCAACCTTTTGCGGACCGACACTGCTGTGCAATTATTTTATTTATTTAAAATTATTTTAGTTCATTATTTCAGTCAACTACAAACAAATCACTTTGTCCATTTTGAGAGCCTCATTACCTGGATCATTGAATCATTTCATGACGAAACATTTTCATAGAGAATCAGATTATTATTTGTTTCATTATTATTTTGCTTTATTAAAATGTAGTGAGGAAAAAGTGAGATATTGTGCTTTGGAATGTGATCGAGTAAAAGTTTCCCAAAATGTATATATTCTGTTATTACATGGTGCTCTGATATACTCGATTCTGATTGGTCAATGGCGCCATCTAGTGGTCTGATGTCTCTCAGTAACAACTGCACATCCGGGGATTAAGACATACCAGACTGGCCATCAGGGTTCAGCGAGCCATCGTTCCTGCTTCTCAGATCACTGTGTGAACTCCAATAGTAAGCTAATAAAATAATTACAACTTAAATCAATGTTTCATGACCATGTATTTATTTATTTGGCAAGTAGTTTTGTGATAAACAGCATGGTGAGCAGACAGACAGTCGTTAAATACAAAAATACTTTGTTACTGTCCGCCATTGTTTTTACCTGCCTATAAACAATACATTAAAAACTAAACAAACGGGGGCCTGGGTCGTTCAGCGAGTATTGACGCTGACTATCACCCCTGGATTCACGAGTTTGAATCCAGGGTGTGCTGAGTGACTCCAGCCTGGTCTCCTAAGCAACCAAATTGGCCCGGTTGCTAGGGAGGGCTGAGTCACATGGGGTAACCTTCTAATGGTCGCTATAATGTGGTTCTCGCTCTCGGTGGGGCACGTGGTGTGTTGAGCATGGATGCCACGGAGAATAGCGTGAAGCCTCCACATGCGCTAGCTCTCCGCAGTAACGCGATCAATAAGTCACATGATGAGATGCGGAGGCGACTGAGATTCGTCCTCTGCCACCCAGATTGAGGCGAGTCACTACGCCACCACGAGGACTTCGATTTTGATAACTTTGATAAGTTCCTCACACTGTCCAGAAAGAAGTAAGAGTTTAATGACACTGTACTGCCCAGTCCAGTAATAGCAGCCATGACGTGGACAACCATTATGACTCTTGGGCGTTTCCAAGCAAGAGAGAGAGAAAGAGAGAGATGAGATCGAATCTAGAGAAGCCAGCGGCGCTTCTGGACAGTGATGATGTACGGCTTCTCCTTTGCATAGTAAAGTCTTAACTTGCATCTGTGGATGCAGCGGCGAGTGGTGATGACTGAGGTATACTAAAGTATTCCAGATAGAGGTCTTTACGGGTCCACCTGAACCCGAGGACCCGGGACCGTACGGGTCGGGTCCCATTCTTATACTTCAGGTCCCGGGTATGTTTAACATCTGCAGTGATGCAATGACTTTACCAATTGACGATTGGCTCTTTTATTTAGAAGGCGGGACTTATTCCGCCATATCGGTGTTTGACAGATGACATAAACCGAAGTGTATTATTGGCATCGGCGCCATTTCTGAGATATTGTGGTTGGAGTTCGTTCGCTTAGTGTATCTAAAATCTATGGTCAGACATGTCTCAGAGAGCACAGATGACAGCAAATTAGGGATGCTAACGTCAGCGGCCGTGGCACCGACCGAGCAATCGTTGTTATAGTTCAAAAGGGCAAACAGTGGAAGTTATCGTATTATGCCAGATACAAAAAAACTGCAAAGATGCAAAGTCGCATTTGTCATCCACCACCGCGAACGGGTTCAATTGGGTCTGTGTGTCCCGGCCGGGTCCGGGTCCAAACTTTCAAATAATAGACAGGGTCTGGGTCGGTTCTGGATAGCACATTTCCGGGTCTCTTCGGGTTCGGGCACACATTTTTGGATCCTTGAAGACCTCTAATTCCCAAGCTCATATTCATGATTTCTCAAAATGCTGGATTATTTGCTGACGCATCTGTTGGCAAATTGGGGAGCCTCGGCCCATTCTTGCTCTTGAACAACTGAGGCTTTTTCTGGAGGCTCCTTGTATACATAACACTATTGCATCATCTGTTTGACATCTCCTGTCGTACATCACCTCGTTATTTCAACTCATCAGATTGTTATTAGTCCTAAATTGCTAAACCTTTTAGGTCTGTGTTGCATTCATCCGATTTCAAATGACTGTATATTTTCAAAAAAGACAAAAAAGATTCAATTCACAAGGTAAAACACCAAATAATGTGTTGTAGAGCTTTCAATAGCACAGGGTGAAAATAATGTTCAAATCACTCCTTTTTATTTTTATTAGCATTTTCCATTCTGTCCTAACTTTTTGGGAATTGTACGTTGGTTTTAAAGTTCTGTGTTTTTTAAAAACAAGAATACGCACCCAAAAATTATTTGTCTCATTTTGTTTTTTGTTTTTTGATTAATGCATTTCAAACAAATGTAAATGTAAAACAAATTTCCATCAAACTAAATTGAGTAATCTAACAAAATTTAATTTAATTTAATTTAATTTAATTGCATTAATTTACGTTTGTTAAAGAGTACACAATTTTGCTATACAATTGAAATGTGTACATTTTTTTATTTATTTAAAAGTGTATTTTACATTTTAAAAATAGTTTTGGTATCACTGGCCTTAAGCGTCCTGGAACTGTCCCACTAATGTCAAAAAATCATATGAAATATTATTAGGTAATTTCTGATAAAGTTTCCATTCTGCCCTAAATTACCAATAGCTACCAATAACAGAAATATATAAATCTGCCATACGTCATTTTAAAGTTAATTCTATTTTATTGTAATTATTATTAGTGCTTTTGCAGACTTTCTAAATTATTATAAGGATATTGTGAAGGAACTATTTTTTTTCCAACAATTATTTAATTCACACAGGCATGTTACAATGAAAAAGGTTAATCAATAAGGTGTGGGTTTGAAATGTATGAATAATCTCCCCCCAAAAAATGTGTTAATAAGCACCATTAAGTGCTATAATGGTACTTCAGGTTCATCTTATAGGCCTATATACTGTATATATTCAAGCGATATGACAAAAACTTGCCAGGATGTATATTTACATTTTTATTATTGCAATTAATTATATTATCTAGTTATATTTTATATATATATATATATATATATATATATATATATATATATATATATATATATATATATATATATAACAAAAAAATAAATAATAATAAAAAAAATTACAAAAAAATTGACAAGTGTATCTTAAATTTTTTTTATTTTTAAGTCTGAAAAAAAAGCCATGATGCAGAAAGTAAGTGGTCACCTGACAGGTGAAATGTGACGACACGAACTGGACAAGAGTCGCTATTAATAGAGTCCAGTCGAGTTAATCTGCTCATCCCGAACACACACACACACACACACACACACACACACACACAGTACAAACAACTACACAAAAGAGGATATCCTCAACTTTTGACGACGGAGACAATGAAACAACCAACAAAACACATAAAGAGTAAAAAAGAGTGATTTCTCCTCCAATCTCTCCATATTCTGTTATAAATCTGCAGTTAACCTGCGTTAATCCCACCGCTCTCTACCTACACACGATTATGATCTTTACATTATTTGTCGGTATCGACACCAGCTGAAAATGTTCATGTTCTCTTAATCATGATAAAACTTTGAGCTCTATTTAAATTCATGAACTATGCAGGGGTGAGATTACAGTCTCTCGCGCTGATAATAAGTAATAATATGTCAATAATTAAGAATATATAAGCAGCTCCGGCAATTGTGAAGAGTTTAATATAGTTCGATAAGGTTTTGGATCTTACCGGTGTATCCTACCGAGCGTCTTCGCCGCCGCTGCTTTAAATCGCTCGGGTCGGACCTCCATCCTCCTGAATTCCACACCAGGACCGGCCGGGACACTGCGCGTTCCCGCTCTCCTGCGCGGGCACGAGGCACCACCCCACCACACGCACTGATTCTGAGTAGCCTGACAGAAACTCGGCAATTTTCACAATTGTGTAGCTATTAGGGCTGTAAAATCAAATTAAGTTTACGTGAATCAGTTCTTTCGGACAATTAGTTGCTAAATAGGCTTAATCCTTGTGCAAACTTAGGGGCATTTTTGTCTTTTTCATATTTGTTTCTTCGATCATTTTGGCTGTGTTGATGTCATCGGCATTGCCTGTCTGTATTTTTGGGGGAATTTTGATATTTCAACCTCAGTTCCTATATAGCCTAAATCTATAATACACTGTGTACACAAACATTGTTACACTCGGGACCTTCAGGACAAAAATGTCCCCATTAAAACTGCAATATTTGATCCCAGTGCCAATAAAGCATAACATCATGAATTCTGTGATATTATTCTTTTATTCCAGAGCTCTGGCTTCAACATGTAAATGTTTTATATTCTCCACCAGATGGCGCCATTTTCCTCATGTTTGGCCTGTGGAGCAAATACAAGCTTTTCCCCTATTCTCTGTTTGCTGTGTTATTGAGACCTGCAGGCCAGTTGAATAAGATACAATTGTGTGTGTGTGTGTGTGTGTGTGTGTGTGTGTGTGTGTGTTTGTATATAAAAACAACAGTGGCATTATATAAACAAACTGGCATTTAAAGGGTTAAAATCCTGAAAATGAATGATTATTCAGGTCGTTATGATCAAGACTGATGTTGCTTAAAAAAATTAACTAACTGAAAGTGGAAAATAATGATATTATTATGGCAGTTTTTTAACAGGTATTTTTGTGCTCTAAGGACCTCAGAGTAACTTTTTTAATTTGACGCTAGGTTAAACTATTCACTCAGCATTGGGAACTAGCCTTCGATTTATTTTTGAGTCAGTTACATAGACGAAATAGTTCACTTGAGGCCCAAGTATACACAACTTCGGTTTTAAGACAAAGGTTTCGTGTCTGCGTACATTCTTCTTTTTACCGCGCATACATGCTACGACTGCTATTAGTAACTGGGGAAGTGCGCATGCGTCGAACACGTTCCTAATCGCTTGCGGTCAGAAAAGTATACTTTAAAAGGCAATGCGGTCGACCCTATCCGATCCGGAAGGCACAAAAATGAAGTATACCCTGGCTTCTTCGCCGTGGGTTCCCCTTTGTAATTTCTTATGGGATTTATTATATTTATTTATTTATTTATTTTTTCGAATTATGAGTAGGCTAAAATAAGATCTGTGGTGAAATTTTCTTGAAGAAACTTTCTCGTTTTATTCATAAATAAACATAAATTACACACAGTCATACCTCAATTGTGTATTTTGAAGCAGTTGCGTCTTTAAAAAATGCATGTTGCTAAATAAGGACTACAACAGTCGTTCGTTTAATAGAGCGCACGACTCACATGATCATGGTAGTTGTAGTTCTTAATTAGCATCAAACACACAGTAGATTCGAAATTAATGTTTGAGGTGTGACTGTATCCCATTTATGTTCTAGAACAAAACGTGAAAGTCTCTTCAAGACATTTTTACCACAGACGTTATTTTCTCTTACTTCGAAAACTGCAATAATAAAAAAATAAAAACATAGGAAATTCCTGAGTGAGCCGCTAGCTCCAACATGCTAACTGTCATCTGTGTTTTTGGACTACGGCCAGGGCAGCTGTACTGCTGATAAATGACCCCCTCACACTAAATGCAACACGAAACCTCGCAATTAGCCGACTTTGAGCGACTTTTTAAAATCAAAAGTCTTATTTAAAGCAAAATATTTGGTTAATGCTTCTGTTTATTTTGACTTATTTATATGTGAAATAGGTTGTGTTCTAGTTTTACTCGTTTTTATAAAGTATAAATGTACATGTTTGATTTAATGTTGCATGTCATCGAATGTGATCAATATGAATTTATTATGGCACAATTAACTAATACTGATTGTTCTACTAGTATATATTTTAAAACATGTCGTCTTTTAAAGCTACACTATGTAACTTTTTTTTTTTTGTTAAAAAACAACAAAATATTAATAATGAGAGAGTGCAACAAAAAACCATCTTCCAAACCAAATACACTTTTGATAAAACCTATAATAATGATTAATACTTTTGAGCTGTCCAGATGGATTTCGTGGGAAAATGCATACATCATTCGCCCGTGTGTGCTGACGTCACATCCGGCCACTATAACGCATCTGTGGTGTGGGACTAGCAGAAGATGAAAGTTTCTTGTCACAACGAACAAGAAAGATTGACCATGGGTCATTCAAAACAGCAAAACTCAGAGATCGGAAAGGATTTAAAAGCGACCCAAAGATGGCTTTTTTCTTACTTAACGTGTAAGTTATTATATTGATATGGTTTATGTATAATTGTGTAATCACACGTTTGCGTGTGTGTAGTGAAATACAATAATTATACTGTAATCGGTACAGAATTTTCACTTGCTAGCACACGTGTGCGCTTCCTTTATAACGGCAATAATTTATATAAATCCTATAGTAATAGTCTTGCCAAGGACATGTGAGTCTTGAAATGATGTTGACCACTGGTTGGTAACGATGACAATCTATAAATGAGTTACTACTGTGGTCTATTTGGCCAGAATATCTTTCAGTTAACTTTACAACGTTTGACCTTATCAGACTAGCAATCGTTATGCCTAATGTTAACGAACGTTGCCTAACTTTAGTAATGTCATTTATTTAAAAACATCAGTGTTTCCAATGTTAAAACAACAGCATAACATATAGCACTTACCTGCTCAGATGACACGTTTTCAGATATCCGTCTTTTCCTTTCTTTCGTTATTTATTTGTCCATTCGCTCTGTTAAGATGTCCTGTATCCATGTGTACACCGATGCCTCAAACCACATTCATCCGTGCAGAGCCGAAGCACAACCAAAACAATGTTCATACTTCGCAAGAAGTATGCAGATTTATTTTTTAACCACTAGAGGGCCAAATGTTACATAGTGTAGCTTTAAATAGTTTCAATGTAGCTAACTACTTTAGTCGTTTCATGGTAGTTTAACTACTTTAAGTTATAAGTAGTTTATAGCCTCTTGAAAACTATGTTTTCAAAGTACAGTAGCTTTGCCAACATATAATAAACAAAAACCTGGAATAACATTCCCACAACTCACATTAGAAAACGCCAACAAGCGTCAATGAAATCCACATTATATAGTCCAAATAACTTTATTCTGTGTTATACCATAGAACTGAATGGAATTATGCCGTTAGAGAGACTTAATAGCTGGTTTTCTATCTAGAGGTATAGAGAACGAGTGACTGAACATGCAGGTCTGTTGTTCATGCATGTATAAATGCTGAAATGAGATTAGAGTAATCTGCTGGAGTGAAGAGCCGGCATGCTCACATGACATAAACTCTGTGTGTGTGCGCATGTCTGTTTCTGTCTGTGTGTATTTCTGTGCTTGTCTGTGCACATGCTTGTGTGTGTGTCTGTCTGTCTGAGCGCATGCTTGTGTGTGTGTGTCTGTCTGTCTGTCTGAGCGCATGATTGTGTGTGTGTCTGTCTGTGTGCATGCTTGTGTGTGTGTCTGTCTGAGCGCATGCTTGTGTGTGTGTCTGTCTGAGCGCATGCTTGTGTGTGTGTCTGTCTGAGCGCATGCTTGTGTGTGTGTCTGTCTGTGCACATGCTTGTGTGTCTGTCTGTCTGAGCGCATGCTTGTGTGTGTGTCTGTCTGTCTGTCTGTGTGCATGCTTGTGTGTGTGTCTGTCTGAGCGCATGCTTGTGTGTCTGTCTGTGCGCATGCTTGTGTGTGTCTATCTGTGCACATGCTTGTGTGTGTGTCTGTCTGTCTGTCTGAGCGCATGATTGTGTGTGTGTCTGTCTGTGTGCATGCTTGTGTGTGTGTCTGTCTGAGCGCATGCTTGTGTGTGTGTCTGTCTGAGCGCATGCTTGTGTGTGTGTCTGTCTGTGCACATGCTTGTGTGTCTGTCTGTCTGAGCGCATGCTTGTGTGTGTGTCTGTCTGTCTGTCTGTGTGCATGCTTGTGTGTGTGTCTGTCTGAGCGCATGCTTGTGTGTCTGTCTGTGCGCATGCTTGTGTGTGTCTATCTGTGCACATGCTTGTGTGTGTGTCTGTCTGCACATGCTTGTGTGTGCATGCTTGTGTGTGTGTCTGTCTGAGCGCATGCTTGTGTCTGTGTCTGTCTGTGTGCATGCTTGTGTGTGTGTCTGTCTGTCTGTCTGTGTGCATGCTTGTGTGTGTGTCTGTCTGAGCGCATGCTTGTGTGTCTGTCTGTGCGCATGCTTGTGTGTGTCTATCTGTGCACATGCTTGTGTGTGCATGCTTGTGTGTGTGTGTCTGTCTGAGCGCATGCTTGTGTCTGTGTCTGTCTGTGTGCATGCTTGTGTGTGCATGCTTGTGTGTGTGTCTGTCTGAGCGCATGCTTGTGTCTGTGTCTGTCTGTGTGCATGCTTGTGTGTGTGTCTGTCTGAGCGCATGCTTGTGTGTGTGTCTGTCTGAGCGCATGCTTGTGTCTGTGTCTGTCTGTGTGCATGCTTGTGTGTGTGTCTGTCTGAGTGCATGCTTGTGTCTGTGTCTGTCTGTGTGCATGCTTGTGTGCATGCTTGTGTGTGTGTCTGTCTGAGCGCATGCTTGTGTCTGTCTGTGTGCATGCTTGTGTGTGTGTCTGTCTGAGCGCATGCTTGTGTGTGTCTGTCTATGTGCATGCTTGTGTGTGTGTGTCTGTCTGAGCGCATGCTTGTGTGTGTGTCTGTGTCTGTCTGTGTGCATGCTTGTGTGTGTCTGTCTGAGCGCATGCTTGTGTATGTGTGTCTGTCTGTGCGCATGCTTGTGTGCGTATGCTTGTGTGTGTGTGTGTGTGTGTGTCTGTCTGTGCGCATGCTTGTGTGTGTGTCTGTCTGAGTGCATGCTTGTGTGTCTGTCTGTGCGCATGCTTGTGTGTATTTCTGTCTGTCTGAGCACATGCTTGTGTGTGTATGCTTGTGTGTCTGTCTGAGCGCATGCTTGTGTGTGTGTGTGTCTGTCTGAGCGCATGCTTGTGTGTGTATGCTTGTGTGTCTGTCTGAGCGCATGCTTGTGTGTGCATGCTTGTGTGTGTGTCTGTCTGAGCGCATGCTTGTGTGTGTGTGTCTGTCTGAGCGCATGCTTGTGTGTGTGTGTCTGTCTGTGCGCATGCTTGTGTGTGTGTGTGTCTGTCTGAGCGCATGCTTGTGTGTGTGTGTGTCTGTCTGAGCGCATGATTGTGTGTGTGTGTGTGTGTGTCTGTCTGAGCACATGCTTGTGTGTGGGTCTGTCTGAGCACATGCTTGTGTGTGTGTCTGTCTGAGCGCATGCTTGTGTGTGGGTCTGTGCGCATGCTTGTGTGTGTCTGTCTGAGCGCATGCTTGTGTGTGTCTGTCTGTGCGCATGCTTGTGTGTGTGTGTGTCTGTCTGAGCGCATGCTTGTGTGTGTGTGTCTGTCTGAGCGCATGATTGTGTGTGTGTGTGTGTGTCTGTCTGAGCACATGCTTGTGTGTGCATGCTTGTGTGTGTCTGTCTGAGCGCATGCTTGTGTGTGTGTGTGTCTGTCTGTGCGCATGTTTGTGTGTGTGTCTGTCTGAGCGCATGCGTGTGTGTGTGTCTGTCTGAGCGCATGCTTGTGTGTGTGTGTCTGTCTGAGCGCATGCTTGTGTGTGGGTCTGTGCGCATGCTTGTGTGTCTGTCTGTGCGCATGCTTGTGTGTGCATGCTTGTGTGTCTGTCTGTGCGCATGCTTGTGTGTCTGTCTGTGCGCATGCTTGTGTGTGGGTCTGTGCGCATGCTTGTGTGTGTCTGTCTGTGCGCATGCTTGTGTGTGCGTTTGTGCGCATGCTTGTGTGTGGGTCTGTCTGTGCGCATGCTTGTGTGTGTGTGTGTGTGTCTGAACGCATGCTTGTGTGTGTGTGTGTGTCTGTCTGAGCGCATGCTTGTGTGTGTCTGTCTGT
Source organism: Moxostoma hubbsi (assembly GCA_032164185.1). Lineage (NCBI taxonomy): Eukaryota > Metazoa > Chordata > Actinopteri > Cypriniformes > Catostomidae > Moxostoma > Moxostoma hubbsi. The sequence continues at coordinate 26,220,460 of JAVLUX010000037.1, read as the reverse complement.
GCGCATGCTTGTGTGTGGGTCTGTCTGTGCATATGCTTGTGTGTGTCTGTCTGTCTGAGCGCATGCTTGTGTGTGTGTCTGTCTATGTGCATGCTTGTGTGTGTGTCTGTCTGTGCGCATGCTTGTGTGTGTCTGTCTGTGCGCATGCTTGTGTGTGAGTCTGTGCGCATGCTTGTGTGTGGGTCTGTCTGTGCGCATGCTTGTGTGTGTCTGTCTGTGCATATGCTTGTGTGTGTGTGTCTGTCTGAGCGCATGCTTGTGTGTGTCTGTCTGTGCATATGCTTGTGTGTGTGTCTGTCTGTGCGCATGCTTGTGTGTGTCTGTCTGTGCGCATGCTTTTGTGTGTGTCTGTCTGTGCGTATGCTTTTGTGTCTGTCTGTGCGCATGCTTTTGTGTGTGTCTGTCTGTGCGCATGCTTTTGTGTGTGTCTGTCTGTGCGTATGCTTTTGTGTGTGTCTGTCTGTGCGCATGCTTGTGTGTGTATGCTTGTGTCTGTCTGTGCGCATGTTTGTGTGTGTCTGTCTGTGCGCATGTTTGTGTGTGTCTGTCTGTGTGCATGCTTGTGTGCATGCTTGTGTGTGTCTGTCTGTGCATGTCTGTCTGTGCGCTTGCTTGTGTATCTGTGTAAGTGTGTGTGTGTGTGTGTGTGTGTGTGTACGTGCGTCTGTGTCTGTGTACGTGTGTGTGTCTGTGTGTTTGTGCGCTTATGTGTATGTCTGTCTGCGCGTGTGCGCGTGTGTGTGTGTAAAGGTTAGGGATCGGGCCTCGCTCTGTAACCCTTGTACACTCAAACACACACTACCCTCTCTCTATTTTTAATTCACAAAGTGAGACAACTGAAACTTTTTTTGCTTATTCATGTGAACAAACACATATGCACATTAGATACAGTTTAACAGCGCCACTAAAAGTCAAGTAAGTTGTCGCATATTATGAAACTCTGTGTCCAGATAACTAATCTACAGACATATTGGGTCTGAATATTGATCACTATAACAGAATATAAACTCTAATTGTATTTACAGTAAATCACTAACAGTAGAGGTCTAATGGGCATTCCTGGGTGTTTAAAAGCAGAAATGTACAGCTCAAACACAGCGAGACATTTTGTTTGTTCAATTTATGGGAGAACAGAATAAAGAGGGCAAATGTGTGGTTGCCAAAAAATAAATAAACAGCATTCTCCTTCAAATGTACCATCATAGTTATATGAACATGATTGACAGTTCAATTGAGAAATGTTGATTACCATTCAAATGTATTTCGACTCGTCCGTCCTTTTCTTTAAAATTAATAAATAAATAAATACAAATTCTGTGTTCCAGTGAGTCATTTACAATGGAAGTCAATGGGGATCAATACGTAAATGTTAAAATACTCACTCTTTTATAAGTATAGCCACAAGATGTAAACAACATGTGTGTAAACATGATTTCAGCATGATAAAATCACTTATTAACTGCATCTGTGTAAAGATATTGCTAATTTTACAACTTTGTTGCCATGACGATGTGATGCCATAAATGACTGTAAAATTACAATTTAAACAACTTTACAGCTGAAAATAACAGAAGAATTAATGCAAGTGCTTTTATAAAATTATAAGCTTCACATTTCTGCCGTAAATCCCTCCAATAATTGGCCCCATTGACTTCCATTGTAAGTGTGTCACTGTAACCTCCATTTTTGTTTTTTTGTTTTAGAAACAAAATGATGAGAGAAATTATTTTTTGTGGTAATCAACATTACGCCACAAATGCTGTTGAAAAGCTTGTCTCTCTATTTTCCCAATTTTTATTGTGAAATCGGGTTAAGATGCAAGTAAAACCACATTAAAACCTGCAGATGCTTAAAACACATTGTTAATAAAAACTCAAACTTATTCTAGATTAATTGGGCTAAAAACATCTCAAGATTAAAGTGGTCGATCATCATCTTAGAGAAATGTTAAATCGGGGCAGGGGGTCACACGGCTTTTCTATACAGTTGTAAATTGAACCCACGAGCCACTGGAGCCACACACACACACACACACACGGACGGTCTCAAAGGAAGCTCTTCTCCAGATCCTGTGCGGAGATTGTTCTCAAAGGTGGCGGTCTGGACAGAGAGAACGAGTGAAACGGAGACGCTCTCTGAGGAGGTGACAGAGGAGGAGGGAGAGTGATTATTGAAGGAGTGTCAGACAGAGAGCCGTAACTCCTGCCACCTTTCTCTGCCCTCTGCTGCATCCATCCGTCCATCACATAGCCGGAAAACACAGAGGACGACGAGCTGCTGAGATCCAGAGCGATATCTAACACAGAGACCAGAGACATGTGTTAATCCCATCATGAAAATTACTGAGAAATATTTTTATGTTATGGGGGGGGGGGGGGGGGGGGGGGCAGAATTTGCTATTTGGGAGGGCCTGTAGGCACATTTACAAATGGCTTTTTGATAATGTTTTACATTCTACAAAATTCTGCATTGACCCAACCCAGACCACTAGTCAAACACCTCGATATTGCAGTTGTGCACCTGAAGTCTGTGAATAAATGTGTGTTTGTACCTGATTCATGCAGCTGTGTGTGTGAATAAATGTTTTCAGTGTAAAACTGGTTGTAGATGCAGTACACCATAGCCATCAGAGCCAGAGTTCCCAATGCAGCCGCAATAAACACACCAAGTTTGTTGTTGTCCTTCGTCAAATGAACATCTGTAACAATTTACCACACACACACACGCACGCACGCATGCACACACACACACAGACACATACACACACACACACACACACAAACAAACAAACAGGCACACATGCAGAGACACACACACACACACACACTCGCAAGCACAGGCACAGAAAGACACTCACACAGAGACACACACACACACACACAAACAAACAAACAAACAAACAAACAGGCATACACAGAGACACACACGCAGAGACACAGACACACACGTGTACACACAGGCACAGAACGACACACGCACACAGGCACAGACACACACGTACACACAGACACACACGCGACACACAGAGACACACACGCACGCACAGAGACACACACGCACAGACACACGCACAGGCACACACACAGAGACACACACGTACACACAGACACACACGCACACACAGAGACCACACACGCACAGAGACAGACACGCGCACACAGGCACAGAAACACACACGTACACACACAGACACACACGCGCACACAGGCACAGAAACACACACGTACAGGACACACGCACAGGCACACACACACAGAGACACACACGCACGCACAGAGACAGACACACAGACAGACACACGCACAGACAGACAGACACATGCACAGACAGACAGACAGACAGACACACACACACACACACACACACTTCAGTTAGGTATTTCTCTTATCAACAGGTCTGAGGATGAATAACACCAATATTCTATCATGTGTTGTAGATAGACAGGCAGAGCTCAAGTTGTGTAGAATAGAATTGATCAAAGAGAGAGAATAGAAAAAAGAAGCCAAACAGAAGACTGCCAGCCTCTACGGCAATATTAATGGTACAATTCTGGTTACACATTTATACATGTGTACAACAATAATAATAAACAATTAAAAGGTAAAAAGCAATGAAAAAAAAAAACTACTAACCTGTAAAAGATGTTTCAAATCCATTTGTAATAAAAACAATGGGGAAAAGAAAATAATAGAACAAAATGATAGAATAAAATACGAGGACACAGAACAGAATTCAATGAAACAAAAGAATAGAGTAGAATGAGGAAACACAATCCGTCATTATGACACTTAAAGGATGATGTTTGTATGTGTCTTACATGTGTGCTTCAGAGTGACATAGTTCATGCTGTTCAGTGTCTTCAGCTGGATCAGCGTCCATGGGATTCTGACCCAAACACACACTGACACACACCAGCACAAGAGTCCCACTTCAGCATAGCTGCCAACGGAAAGAGGGTCATGACATAAAAGCTGCATGCAACCTGAACTTCGTGTATGCCATCTGGACTTATTACTAGTTAAACCCTGCCATACAAACCCACAGAATGTGAGATGAAGCGCTTATTACACAGAGGACTTTCACTGCCCTCTTACGGCCTTCAACAGAACAGCATCAATATCTTCTCTTTCATTTAACCAAAAGCAAATAAAACTTCCCAAGTCAAATACAGAAGATGAGACTTAATGCTTGAACGTTAAACCTTAAATCAGGAGATGAAGCCGCACCATACAGTAATAATGGATAATCACACAGGTGATAACAGGCCCTGAGACCAGTTCAACAGTCCTTATTGCATTGCACAAACACACGGCAATTCACCAGTTTATTTTAATATTATATGCACAAGTCGCATTTGGTGCATAGTTATTTCTGAGCACACAGAAAATTAAAAAATAAACATAAACATCTCGATTCTGCTTAAGAGTCACATTTCTTATCTTACCTTACACGGTGTTCCTGCTTCATCCAGTGATGTCTTCCAGGTGTGTTCAGCTCAGCATCACTTTGTTTATGGATTCTCTCTTTCCAGGGTGGAGCCTGACACCATGACAACCAAAGTCCCAGGACCACCAAGCACACACACACACACACCACACGTGATTGCACATGACAACATAACAGACTTATTGCATCCAATGCAGCTGAAATCCCAATCAGAGAATCCACACAAAGGCAAAGTGCAGCGCTGTGAAACTTTTCTATACATGATTTCAATGTGCAATTGCTAGTTTTAGATCAAAAGATGCTAACATTAAGGTCCACTGCACTTAGAAACAAAGAGAACAGCATGCACAAGGTTAAAGTAACCCCCGCTCAACCCCCGGAGACCAGATGTACCACTTCCTGTCGGTCATCTGCAGGTAACGGCGGCTGCTCTGAAGTCATCTGAGACGTAAGAAATAAACATTACGTTTTCCCAATTGTACAGTCTCACATAAAAAGCCAAAGTCAGGGCAGCATTGCAATGATTTAACCTCCAAACACCTGCTGGTACTTTCTGACTATTTTCTACACTTTAGAAAAATATTGTTTAAACTTTTCCAGTGTGTCTAAACTGTTGCTGAAGTCTCAATCATGTCTGCTGCTTTGCGTCACACCATTCTTCACTTGTACTGGTGTAATTATGACCACCAAAGGCTGTTTACCAGTGAATAATGAGGGGGAATACATGTTCCAGTACAGGTCGACAGATTACACTGCTGCGGAAAAGTATTTGCCCCCTTCCTGATTTCTTCTGTTTTTGAGTATTTTTCATACTAAATTCAAACGAGATATTTCATAAAACAAAAGCAACCTGAATAAACACCAAATACAGTTTTCAAATATATACTGTATATATATATTATTATTGTTATTATTGAAGCTAAAAGGTTATCCAACAACTACTGTATATCACCCATGTGAAAAACTAACTGCCCCCTTAAATTAATAGCTGGTTGTGCACCTTTAGCAGCAACAACTGCAACCAAACACTTCCGATAACTGGAGATCAGTCTTTCACAACGCTGTGGGGGAATTTTGTCCCACTGTTCTTTGCAGAACTGCTTTAGTTCAGCTGCATTAGAGGGTTTGATCATGAACTGCCCGTTTAAGGTCCTGCCACAGCATCTCAATCGAGGACTTTGTCTAGGACACTCCAGAACTTTAATTTAACTTCTTTTGAGTCATTCAGAGGTGGACCTTACTCCTGTGATTTGGATCATTGTCTTAATGCATAATCCAGTTGTGCTTCGAGCTTCAACCTCACAGACTGAAGACGGGACGTTCTCCTTTAGGATTTTTCTGGTTGAGAGCAGAATTCATGTTTCCCCCAATTACTGCAAGTCACCCTGAAGCAGCGAAGCACACCATCACACGACCAACCACCACCACGCTTGACCATCTTTTTGTGGAGTTCTGTGTTTGATTTACACCAGATGTAACGGGACACCCGTCTTCCAAACAGTTCCACTTTCGACTCATCAGTCCACTGAACATTCTCCCGAAAGCTGAGGATCATCAAGGTGTATTTTGGCAAAATTCAGACGAGCCTTAATGTTCTTCAGGGTTAGCAGTGGTTTTCGCCTCACCACTTTTCCATGGAAGCCATTTTTGCCCGGTGTATTTCTGATAGTGGAGTCATGACAGTGACCTTTATTGATGCGAGAGGGGTCTGCAGTTCTTGGATGTTGTCCTCGGCTTTTTTGTGACTTCCTAGATGAGTCGTCCTCTGTGCTCTTTGTAGGAATTCTGGAAGGTCGGCCACTTCCGGGAAGGTTCATTACTGTGACTCCATTTGGAGATAATGGCTCTCACTGTGGTTCCTTTGGAGTCCCCAGAGTCTTTGATATAGCTTCCCAGACTGATGTATTTCCATCTTTATCCTCGTCATTTCTGGAATTTCTTTCGACCTTGGCAAGGGTGCTATTGGGTTAGACCTTTTAGCCAACAGTTTCGTAGATCTGAGGATTTAGATTTAGTTAGTCATTTTTAACTGCCCAGTTGGTATTGGTAACTTATAAATAAATAACACTATCATTTAGAAACTGTATCTTGTGTTTACTCAGACTCCCTTTTTTCATGTTAGATATTGTTTGAATTGTTCGTTGTTCATGCCCAAAAGTTTTTTCAACAAATTAGTTGAGAGGGGGAGGGGGGTTTCAAGCGTGGGGCGGGGGGGGGGGGGGGGGGGGGGGGGGTTCACCAAACTTGATCGTGCAGCTTTGAAGCCCAGGGCATCCCCGAGCAGTCAAGGGGCCCCTGGGAACCGGCCCCATTGGCCCAGTAGGTAATCCGTCCCTGACTGGATATGCTTTATTAATTTGTCAATTCAGACCTACAGTATATGTAAATCGGTTAGACTGATTTATTGAACATAATGAAGAAAAAAATTTTGCTCACAAATCACTATCGCTTGCAAATGTAAAAAAAAAAAGAAAAAAAAAAAAGAAACAAATTCTACTTGATTAAATATAATGAATAAAAAGTGTAACTTTTAAGATTGTGCATATTGTAATGACTAGAAAACACAATTTTTAAGTTACACAATATTAGTTTCCCATCACTGTGGGAACATGCAGTGTCTTATCTGTCAACAGGAAACACTGACTAACTGACACTTATTTGTATTATACAATGAGCATTTATCGCAGATATGATTTTAAGATCATAATTGCCTCAGAAACCAACCTTTCTATCCGAATAATCATTGACGTTGTTGAACGAACTTCCTCATTCAAGCGCCTCATGTCAGAGGTCTCCCGCGCTTATTATATGGCCCCGCCCTCTCTCTAGGTCACGTGATTGAGTGTGACCGCGCGTTTCAAATACTCGTGCACGAGCTTGGTATGCGTGTTAAGGGTATACAAAACTATTACACTTCGTTATTCCTTACACATTTTTACATGTTTCTACTTCACATTACTTTTGATGTCATTTTTCCCTTTGCAAGGTACTGATATAATTAACAAACGGATCCAAATAAAGAGAATAAATCCAATTTGGTAAAGCTGTTTTAAAAAGTTTACAAAAATGAATTTTGCCCCTATTTAATACAATATTAAATTATATAAAATGTAAAAAATAAAATTATAAAAATCGTGCAGTGCTTTTCAATATTATTTTACTGTCGAAGTGATCTTTAAACTCACATATGATGTCAATAAACGCTGAGAATTACTCTTGATGTTGAAAAACAAATGAGATAATATTAAAAATATACTTAAGTAATACGCAAATTACTGCATCTCTAATGCAAATTCGACCGAATTCAAAAGCCTTGGTGCAATGCAAATGTAATTTCACTTCATTAAAAACGCATAACAATTATAATAATCAAAAACAAAAATCAATAATGAGTGAAATTGTAGCAGAATCCACTAAGAGAGTGTCCCGATCAGCAATGCCAATGAAAGACATTATCCAAAACGTTAAAAACTCTGAAATGTCAAGACCGAATATGTCAACATCTACAACAACTATAAAAACGAGCATGGACTAACACAATCCTATACATTTCTAACTTCAGCTCCGGTTTTAGACATTCTCTCCTCTCCTCTCCTCTCCTCTCCTCTCCTCTTAGTAGTAGTTAGACAATGTTAATCTTATTATTAAAGGTGTTTATTTTTTAGAAAACAATGGATTACTCTTTTCAAACATCCAGTAGATTAACAGCAGGCTTCTAAAGTCAACATAAAAAAAATCTGTTATTCAAAATAAAATTTAAACCTGGAAAAAACACCGTTTTAGAATTTTGAAAAAAAAAAAAGTGAAACAAAGTTATTTTATGATGGAACATATTTAAGAAATATTTATGGTTCTAAACTATTACAAGGTCACTATGTAACTGTTCGCAAATTTGTGAAATTGATCATGATAAATCTGTACAGATATTTAGACTTTTAAACACCACTGTAATGAATTTGGCAAAAATATGTACCAAATTAACCAAATAATATTCATAGAATTATAGAAACCAAACAAACGTCTTTAAAGCAAAGTTGTAAATAACCATTGTTGGGTGTAATCTGATTAAAAAGTAATAGTTACTGTAGTAGTCGAAAAGTAATGTAACGCATTGCATTTTAAATTTGTGTAATCAGATAATCGGTTACTGACTCTTGAGTTATTTCTTTGAAGTACATTAATTGTTTTACATATATTTCTAAATTATATTATGTATGTAGAATACATTGAAAACATGAATTGTGTGGATATACACATCTGTCACTAACGACAGTGGCGGAGCTAGGGGGGTGGCGAGGGGTGGCCGTAGCAACCATGGACCGAAGCCTGGCCACCCCACTCGCAATTGCTGTTTTAGTAATTTTTTTGGCACAATTTAGTTCTTTAGAGGTGAAATCATCTCTGTACAAATGTACAAACTTAACATGTGCACACACCAAGGTCGCCAAACCTCTCCATCCCAGTCTGATCCATTGTATCCCCACAGTCCGACGATATAGAAATATCGCGCCCGAAAATTTCTGTGCCACCACAGACGAATCGCTTGCCCCTGCCTGGTCACCCCTTTGAAAAACTCCTGGCTCCGCCCCTAACTAACGAGTCATTGTAGGGGATAAACGTGTGGTGCTGAGTGCACTATAAGATGAAATATTGACATTATTTTGAAATTGTTGAGCAAAAAAGTCATTTAAAGTCATTTAAAGGGAAAATAATTAGTAATGTGATTATTTTCCCATAAAGTAATGAAGAGTGTAATACGATTACAATTTCAGAGATGTAATTAGTAATTTGTGGTGGATTATTTTTCTTTTGAGGAACTTGCCGAACACACAAAATAACAAATAATTTGTTCTTCAATAAATGAGCATTATGTGAATCACAAAATGAACACCATGTGTGAACATCATATGTACAGTATATGTATAAGGAAAATGTTTATAGATGACCTTAATTTTCTTTGTCATTTATATTTCCATTATAAATGACTATATTCAATATATAAGACAATAAACCCGACTATTACAATGAAACGAAAAACATCTGATCATCAATCTGGAAAAGGGCCTGGATGCACTGACTATTCCTCTTTCATAACAAGGATTTGACTACTGTTGTGGTTTGTCACGGCAGAGCCCCGCCTCTTTGATGAGGTCACTCTGTACCTGTTTGTTTATTCTAGGGGAAGTGCATTAGAAGAGAGGTGGTATCATGTGATTATGTGGCATTATGCATTACGAGTGAAGAGGTACTGATTTGAAGAGCCGGTCACTCTTGTGATTTCCACAGGTTACCAATAACGACCTAAAACCTGTAAACCAAACCGGTTTAACCAGTTCCTACATTACCCGTGAAGGCGTGACTGAGATTACACAGGTGGGAGGGCGAGAGAAAGAGTCATTCGACCTCGAGTGTTCACTCAGGACAGTCTACACACTCATAACACCACAGGGACTACAGTAAGGTACAGAGTGTTATCTTCATCATGACTGTATGTGCTGATCTTCTGTACACAACAGAGAATATCTGTGTGTGTGTGTGTGTGTGTGTGTGTGTGTGTGTGTGTGTGTGTTTGTGTTTGTGTGCAATATTGGCTGGTCAATGTCTTTTGTATTTAGCTGTAGTTTGGGAAGCAATTTGTCTGCAGAAGTGAGATAAAATGACAAAATCTCACTTTAGGGACATTTGGGGATGTTCTCATTTGGAAGAATGATTCATACATGTAATAAATGTGTAATAAAAAGCAAAACGTGTTCTTTTAGGGTTAAGGTTAATGTGTTATTATAATTATCTTTATATAAAAGCAGTGAAAGTCTGTGGCCTTGTTCTCAGGCAGATAGCGAAGCAAACATTTGCACAGAACTGGATGTGGTCATTCAGGTCAACTTTAAAGGATTGTTGCATTTATTACAAATGAAGCTTAATCAACAGCATTTGTTGCATAATGTTGATTCCCAAATAAATGAGTTTGTCTCATCCCATGTTTATATATATATATATATATATAATCTGGTTACAGTACAGCATTTATAATGGAAGTGAATGCGGCCAGTTCATAAACATTCAAATACACCACAAGACGTAAACATTTTACATGTGAGCATGATTTTAGTGTGATATAATCACTTATTAACCTTTTCTGTGAAAGGTTATATACAATATAATAACTTTGTTGCCATGATGATGAAATCATGGCGGTAAACCCATGCAAATTAATTGGTAAAATCCTGATTTTCTCACACTAAAATCATGGTGGGACTTTATTTTACATGCTATATAATTACAACAACTACAGGACTTGCAGATTACTAGGTACTAAACTTAACCCCAGGCACGGACTGGCCATTGGGAGAACCGGGACTTTTCCCGGTGGGCTGGCCGTGATACAGAACGTGCCACAAAACGGCGCCACAATATGCAGAATAGGACAGCAACCCCAGCCAGTTTCTATGTAAAATACCAGGCTGAATTTTCTTCCCAGTCCGCCCCTGCCCAACCCTAAACTTAACCCATATTAAGTACAATATTTACCTAATATTACTCAGTACTGCCGTGGGTAAATACACTGTAAGCAGGGCTGGACTGGTAATCTGGCATACTGGCCATTTTCCCAGTGGAACAAATGCACTTTGGGGCCGATCAGGGTAATTGGGGTCATCGGGAGAACCAAGCGGGGCCTGTATCTCGGCTACGAAATGGGATGAATGGGCCGCGATAAGCAAAAATGAGCCACCGCGTTATGCAGAACGGATCACAAAACGGCACCTCGATATACAGAAAAGGACAGCGATGCTGATGTTTGCTGTTTACATCTGGTGGCTATACTTTTGAAACAGTGGGTATTTAAATGTTTATAGACTTGCCCCATTGACTTTCAGTGTAAGTGCTTTATTTTAACTACAATTGATTGACGAATCAAAATTATATGTGGGTATAATTAACATTAGTGCTGTCGATTCAGCTTAATTTACAGTATATTGACCTGGAACATTCCTTTACTTTAAAAACTGTTCATTATTGTCACACTTGAGTTATTTATAAGATAATGTACATTTTATCCATGTAATCACTGTGTTTTTATTTTTTGGATGTGCGTTTTATATACTGTATTTTTTACATGGCTCTCTGGAATACTCGATTCTGATTGGTCAATGGCTCCATCTAGTGGTCAGATATTGCTCTGTAACAACCGCACATCCGGGGAATTAGACGTATCAGGACGCTCATCCGGGTTCTGTGAGCCGTCCCAGAGCCGTCTCTCCTGCTTCTCGGCTCGCTGTGCGACCTCTACAAATAAGCTAATAAAATAATTGAACTCAAATACATTTTTCATGTGCATTTATTTATTTATCTGGCTGAATATTGAGAAGTCAGACGGTCAATTTCACAAAGTAAACACCAACTGAACTCTTCAGTGATTTCTTTCTTCTTCAAATTACATAAATGCTGACTGGACATCATCCCTTACATATACTATATCCTCTATACGTTAGCATTGCGTCAGTAATTAAGTCACATTTTGAGTGAGGCACATTAATTATGTAATCACACAGTCAATCTTGTATTTTTTTCACTTGCAGACCAAAACACAAATTCAAAACAAAGGGTGTGTTGTGATGTAAATGTTTGTGTGTGGGTCATGTTTTGCCTACACTGCGGGCATAGCATAGCAAAACCTGAAATCTTTGGCATTGTGGGGAGCAGCCAATGGTGGAATATGGGCAATATGGCTTTCAATGAGGGTTAGATTTAGGGCTAGACAATAGAAAATGCATTAAAACAATAGAAGTCAATGGAAAGTTCCCACCATGATAGAAAATCAACATGTATGTTTGTTTTAGGATCTTTATGTCCAGCATGGATATTTTGGGTATTCCGAGTCCCCCATACACCCAATCCCCAAATCCACTCTCATCGAAGCCCCCACCACCCTACCCGGGCATTAGAGGTGAGTGTGTGTGTGTGTGTGTGTGTGTGTGTGTGTGTGTAGGTAATATTTCAGAATTGATATACTGTAAATAGATGATTTAAATCCTCTTCTTCATTTCTAGCTAACGGGATGGTAAATGGACAGGCTGATAAGTCATTGCTCAGAACTCAGATGGAGGTGGTGAGTACACACAGACACACTCATCGAGCTTATCTACAGTAAATGTGGCAACATACCATCAACTTGTATTGTTTCCAAAACAATCGAAATAGTGGTGTTTTCCTAAGGGTAGCATCATTTTTAGAACTGCTTTAAGTCGTCCCGCCCTGTTTGCGCTACAAACATGACTCTTCTTCTCTTTGTCCAGACTAGGTGTTTTCCTGCTTGGTTACAGGGTCACCTTTCCTACATTATTGCCTCCATTTCGCACCATCTTTTGCATCCTCATTGGCTGCATGCATGTCTTCCTTTATCCGATCCATCCTTTCTTTGGTCTTCCACGCTTGCCTTCTGGCCTGAGTGCTAATGTTATTTTGGCTACTGAGTCTACATGTCCGTACCTCCTCAGACGTGCTTCCTGTATCTTTTCTCAAAATGGGGCAACAACGAGGGTCTTGTCAGCCCAATTGACCACCTAAGCATCTGTATTTCCATGGCGCTCAAGGCTTGTTCATGTTTCTTGGTTATCGGCCAACATTCTGCTCCATATGATGCCACTGGTTCTGATGACAATTCTATAGATCTTGGATTTCAGACCTGTTGGGATCTTGCTGCAAACACGACTGATACTTCAAATCATGCAGCTTGTTAAGGAGAGGTGTGCTATTACTTTTCAAAGTGATCGTACTTACCATTTTGACTGGCAGACTATAAAACGGTGAAAAATCCCATTGACTTACATTGAAGGAGGGACTCGAGCCATATCTAGAGACCAGAATATCATAGAGACTGGGGGGTGAACTTGATTCGGCCAGAACACCCTAGCAACTGCATAGCAATGCCCTGGCAACCACCCACAACAATCGTGGCAGGAAAGCGCTAATCTAGTTATAAGGCTACTAAAGCTGGATATTGTTACAGATTTTTCAATTAGATTCTGATTTCAATACAATTTGATTCAGATCTGATTCATTTGGGCATATTTCAGTTATAATGTCCATTTTGTTTACTTAGGGAAGAAATTCTCTCTCAGCTAATATATATATAACTGAAAAGTGTTCAGTTATATATATATATATATATTTATTATATATATATATATATAATAAATTATTAGACCACTTTTATTATACTGTACCTATATACTTATACTGTTAATATATTTATTAAATGCATTAGCCATTTTTTTAATTATATCAGTATTTTACAGATTTTTAATCACTTTCCATAAAAGCATTTTATATTATGTTATATAGTATATTGTTATCGACCCCAATTTTTTTTGCTTTTGCTTATATCACCCACCCATATAGGGGACCTACTATCATTATGACATTATGAATAATAAAAATGTACAACATGGCCACAATGATGCAGTTCAATTTCTATTTACGTATTTTACAGATATAATAATCAACACAACCTAAAGTGAATTAAACTTTAAAGTAAACGTAAAAGATAAATTTGGGGAATTTTAGAATCAGTATCAGGATGTAACACGGTTCAAGTTGGGAAAGGAGGAGGCGGGAACCAGCTGAACAATTTAAAATAATATTTAATAGAACTTAACATTGCCAAAAGACACACAGAACCCAAACTCACACACTGCAGCTGCATGTGGCTCTCTCTCTCTCAAACTGCCACGTTCCGCTGCATTTATCCCTCTCCTCGGCTGATTAGACCGATTGGGGCCTGGCCCCACCCTCCTCCTCGTCACACTCTAGAGATTAGCCTCCTTTGCCTCAAGCCGGGGAACCCCCGGCATAGAGTACATACCTCCTCTCTTTCCATAGCACTTTCGGCTGCGCCAGCCGGCAGGCTTTTCCCAACCTCTCTAGGGCTGGGGAGGGGGATGAGAGGAGGGAAAAAAAAAAAAGATTAGAGGAAAAGGGCAAGTCAGATAAAAAAAACTTGGTGCCGGTTTCCCAGACACAACGTCGCCTGGTCCTCGATCACTCCTCCACCCTCTGACAGACAACAGCCGCTCCTCCCCTGGCGGACCGGAGCCAGTCCTCCGACCCTTGCCGGATGGAGCGCCCCTCCGCATTTTGGCAGCCGGTAGGGAACTCCTCCGCCCCTCCACCGTTCCAGGCAGCTGGCAGTGAGCCTCTCCTCCCCTAGCAGACGGCGGCCATTCCTCCGCATCCAGATGGTCGGCAGCAACACCTTCGTCCCCTGGCGGATGGCGGCGGCTGCTCCTTCGGGTGGATGGCAGTGGCGAGGACTCCACGACAGCACATCCCTCCTTCTCCACTGGCTTCTACACCAGTGTAACACAGTTAAGGTTGGGAATGGAGGAGGCGGAAACCGGCTGTCAGAATAATTAAACAAAAAGACACACAGAACACAAACTCACACATGGCAGCTGCATGTGGCTCTCTCTCTCTCAAACTGCCATGTTCCGCTGCATTTATCCCTCTCCTCGGCTGATTAGCCCAATTGTGGGCTAGCTAGTCACGGCTCGGCCCTGCCCTCCTCCTCGTCCCACAGGAATGTTCAAATGAAGATTACGGTTATTCCAATAAAAAAAGGATATTTTTACACAGTCCTCATGACTAGAGAATAACCCAAATCCACTAAAAGAAAATGTTTTTCATTGTTAGAATTGTGAAATAAACGTTACAGCATTATATACATTACTGATCCCTTACAGCTTATGCATCCTAAAGATCAAAACTACAATATCAATGATCTCTTCATGTATTTTCTTTTTGCTAATGGCCTGTTTTCTCGCTCTCTATTTCTGTCTGTTTTCAGGATGTGCTCAATCATTGTTTTGATGATATTGAAGCGTTCATTGGGAAGTTGCAGCAGTCAGCAGAGGCTCATATTATTCTCAGCCAAAGGAGCAAAAAAAAGAAGAAAAGCCAGAAGAAAAGTGTAGAAGGTGCGAGTCTACATCGAGGAAAAGTCAAGCATGAATGTTGATTGAAAATATAGCATCACTCTAACGCTGTATAGATTGAAATTAGAATCAAATCAATTTCTGGGAAAGAAATGTAAAAATCACTCTCCATTCTCATCTCCAAAGAGAAACATCACAATACAGAATGAAAGTAAATCTTGTGTGGAAAGTGTATTGTAGTGCAGTGTACCCTTATCAGCTCATGCTGGACTGTTATCAGTTCCCAGTACACTCTGTACTTTAGATGATGTGAAAGTGTTGTGTTACGAGAGTGTACGAGAGTGGCGAGAGTGTACAAGAGTGGCGAGAGTGTACGAGAGTGTACGAGAGTGGCGAGAGTGTACGAGAGTGGCGAGAGTGGCGAGAGTGTACAAGAGTGGCGAGAGTGTACGAGAGTGGCGAGAGTGTACGAGAGTGGCGAGAGTGTACGAGAGTGGCGAGAGTGTACGAGAGTGGCGAGAGTGTACGAGAGTGTACGAGAGTGGCGAGAGTGTACGAGAGTGGCGAGAGTGGCGAGAGTGGCGAGATTGTACAAGAGTGGCGAGAGTGTACAAGAGTGGCGAGAGTGTACGAGAGTGTACGAGAGTGTACAAGAGTGGCGAGAGTGTACGAGAGTGGCGAGAGTGTACAAGAGTGGCGAGAGTGTACGAGAGTGTACGAGAGTGGCGAGAGTGTACGAGAGTGGCGAGAGTGGCGAGAGTGTGCGAGAGTGTACGAGAGTGGCGAGAGTGTACCAGAGTGGCGAGAGTGGCGAGAGTGTACGAGAGTGTACGAGAGTGTACAAGAGTGGCAAGAGTGTACGAGAGTGGCTAGAGTGTACGAGAGTGTACGAGAGTGTACGAGAGTGGCGAAAGTGTACGAGAGTGGCTAGAGTGTACGAGAGTGGCGAGAGTGTACGAGAGTGTACGAGAGTGGCGAGAATGTACGAGAGTGGCTAGAGTGTACGAGAGTGTACGAGAGTGACGAGAGTGTACGAGAGTGGCGAGAGTGTACGTGAGTGTACGAGAGTGGCGAGAGTGTACGAGAGTGGCTAGAGTGTACGAGAGTGTACGAGAGTGGCGAGAGTGTACGAGAGTGGCTAGAGTGTACGAGAGTGTACGAGAGTGGCGGGAGTGTACGAGAGTGGCGAGTGTGTACGAGAGTGGCTAGAGTGACGAGAGTGTACGAGAGTGGCGGGAGTGTACGAGAGTGGCGAGAGTGTACGAGAGTGTACGAGAGTGACGAGAGTGGCGAGAGTGTACGAGAGTGGCTAGAGTGGCGAGAGTGTACGAGAGTGGCTAGAGTGTACGAGAGTGGCGAGAGTGGCGAGAGTGTACGTGAGTGTACGAGAGTGGCTAGAGTGTACGATAGTGGCGGGAGTGTACGAGAGTGGCGAGAGTGTATGAGAGTGGCTAGAGTGTACGAGAGTGTACGAGAGTGGCGAAAGTGTACGAGATTGGTGAGAGTGGCGAGAGTGTACGAGAGTGGCGAGAGTGTACGAGAGTGGCGAGAGTGGCGAGAGTGTACGAGAGTGGCGAGAGTGACGAGAGTGGCGAGAGTGTACGAGAGTGGCGAGAGTGTACGAGAGTGGCAAGAGTGCACGAGAGTGTACGAGAGTGGCGAGAGTGTACGAGAGTGGCGAGAGTGTAGAGAGTGTACGAGAGTGGCGAGAGTGGCGAGAGTGTACGAGAGTGGCGAGAGTGTACGAGAGTGGCGGGAGTGTACGAGAGTGGCGAGAGTGTACGAGAGTGGCGAGAGTGGCGGGAGTGTACGAGAGTGGCGAGAGTGTACGAGAGTGGCGAGAGTGTACGACAGTGGCGAGAGTGTACGAGAGTGGCGAGAGTGGCTAGAGTGTACGAGAGTGTACGAGAGTGGCGGGAGTGTACGAGAGTGGCGAGAGTGTACGAGAGTGGCGAGAGTGTGCGAGAGTGTACGAGAGTGGCGAGAGTGGCGAGAGTGGCGGGAGTGGCGGGAGTGTACGAGAGTGTACGAGAGTGGCGAGAGTGGCGAGAGTGTACGAGAGTGTACGAGAGTGGCGAGAGCGTACGAGAGTGGAGAGAGTGTACGAGAGTGGCGAGAGCGTACGAGAGTGGAGAGAGTGTACGAGAGAGGCGAGAGTGGCGAGAGTTTACGAGAGTGTACGAGAGTGGCGAGAGTGGCGAGAGTGTACGAGAGTGGCAAGAGTGTACGAGAGTGGCGAGAGTGTACGAGAGTGGCGAGAGCGTACGAGAGTGGCGAGAGTGGCGAGAGTGGCGAGAATGTACGAGAGAGGCGAGAGTGGCGAGAGTGTATGAGAGTGTACGAGAGTAGCGAGAGTGGCGAGAGTGTACGAGAGTAGTGAGAGTGTACGAGAGTGGCGAGAGTGGCGAGAGTGTACGAGAGTGGCGAGAGTCGCTACTGAATTTTCACTGTCAGTAAAAAAAAATGTACCTACATCATCTTAATCTGACTGATTTGAAATCTGATACAGAAACACACAAAGACAAAAATATTCCTGAAAGTCATTCATACATATCTGTTCATTTATTTATCGCGCTAGCACAAATGATCAGCTGTGTTTGTTGTGTATGTTTGTGTTTGTTTAGAGGATCTTCTCGCAGCTAAAGCCAAACCACCTTCTGAGAAAGAGTTCATCGACACTTTCCAAACATTTAAATACAGTTTGAGTGTGCTGGTGAGTCACATACTAGATTATTCCGAAGTTCAAAACATCTTGTGACATTTCAGTTTATCAATTCAATTATTACAATATCAGATTAAAGATCAATTGTGAATGATAATATTTGAAATTGTCTTTTCAATGTTTCAATTATTAATATGCATTAATTGTCATTTATATTTATATTATATATCATATTTAGCTGATATATTTAATATGGATTTTTATTTAGTAGAGCTTTTATTTGATTGAATGTTATTATATAACGTCTAGGTTACGTATGTAACCTCCGTTCCCTGATGGAGGGAACGAGACATTGTGTCGAAGAAGTGACACTAGGGGTCTCTCTTGAGCGCCGAATATGCCTATGATCTATGAAAAAAGGCCAATGAGAAGTTGGCAGACAGTATTTGCATAACCAGCCCCCGGACATACGGTATAAAGGCGGGGAAATTCATAGAGTTCATTCAGGATTTTTCTGAGGAGCCGGGAGTATCTGGCCTACAGTGGCTCGGCTCAGTGATGTGGCCGAGAGGACACGAAGTCTAGTTCCCTCCAGCAGGGAATGGAGGTTACATACGTAACCTAGACGTTCCCCATCTGTCGCTCACTTCGACGTTGTGTCGAAGAAGCGACACTAGGGGTCCAATTTAAATCACGCCATGCGCTGAGCCGTGTACGTGCACAGCTGACACAGGAGTACCCGCAGTGGATATAATAATATCCATAATAAAAGTGGATAATTTTTATCTGTCAGTTATTGATTTGAAGTTTTATTGTTCTTAACGTGTCAGCATTGGAGTGACATTCAGTATTTCTCTGTCAGGTTTCTTTAAGCTCACTGTTTGTCTTTTAGGCACGGTTAAAATCTTCCATCTTCAATCCGACATCAGAAGAGCTTGTTCATCACATCTTCAAACCGCTCTTGATGGTGAGTGTGACAGATGTTGGCGAGAGAACTGATGTGGTTGTGCATGTTTTTCCTGTGCAAACAGCGGAGCTTTTAAGGTCTTTGTTGCATTGCATTGTTTTGAGTGTCTGATCAAAAGGGGTTTATAAATGTTTGCACGCTGTTGTTTGGAAAATGAGTCTATTGACCAGGAACATACACTGTGTATGCATTCACGTAGACTTCAACTGCATGTGTGTGTGTGTGTGTGTGTGTTTGTGTTTGTAGATTGTGAAGGCAACAGGAGGTCCTGGTTTAGCTGCATCCGTGTCCAGTCCGGCTATGACACAAGGAGCCGTGACTCTGCTACAGAATAACTTGACAGCACAGGAAAATGAGTTATGGGTCTCACTAGGGCCCAACTGGACACAGCCAAGGTATTTTTGCTTTTTAAAGGCACAGATCACACTAAAAAAACTCACTCTCGTTCCCTTGTATCATTTAAAATCTGAGTGCGACTCTATGTGACACTTCGACACATTATGAGTTTATGCACTAAAGTAAACATCAATTGCAATGGATTCTACTAGTAAACATTTAAAAGATGATATCTTAGCGCTCAAAACTCAAATTGTGTTTCTTTGTCAAAGTGACTCAAAATGACGCATATGATCATCTTTTTATGTTGAACACAAAATAATCCAAATGAGCAGTAATCTAGCTAAATGTGTGGCACTCTTTACCAAATAATGAAAGTGGATGGTGACTATGGCAGTCAAGCTCCAAAAAGGACAAAAGGCACTTTAAATGTTCAATAAAACACATTGTACACATTAAAATTGCATTTTCGAGGAACAGACATCTTTTGACTAACCGATGGAAGACCAGGAAGTGTTTGGGAAACCCGTTTAACCTTGTGAAACCCTGCGTCCACATGCGTGGACATTACGTTTTAGCTTCGCTATAGGCTATGCTTAATTGAATCCTTTTAAAACCAACTGATCTCAGTTCAGGAGACCCTAGGCTGTCATTAAAGGGTGAAATGTTCAGCACACAAGTGTCATGTGACAAAACAACATGGTGCCAATTCTCAGCTGAGTTTGTCTTTCAGAGAGACGCCAACAAAACTACATCTGGTAAGAAACCGGCTTAAGTTTTCACATTAAAACCTGTTTGAGTCAAAAGAGTAGAGTCTCTAGTTTCATCCGATATGCCATTTTACAAATTGCCTTGGTGTATCGCGAAACGGCACGCTGTTAAACACAACGTTCACGTACGAGGACAATAGGACTAACTTTCCATAAAAACGCTACATTCACATTGAGAATCAATGTATGTATCCAACAGCTGGAAAATGCTGCACCTTCATAAGGTGCATTTCAAACTGTTCTGAGACCAGTGAATACAGACAGCTTAAGGTTAAGATATTCACTATTTAAGGAGCAAGGGAGCATCCTATAGCTTTCCTATGCAGCCCAGTGCATTGGCTCAAAACATCTGGTCAAAAGTTCAGTGTTAGTCCACAGATGATGTTTGGAGCTCTCAACATGTCAGCATGGGGGTCTCCGGAGGTTAAAAACAGTCATTATTCAGTTCTGCTTGCTGAGACGGCAAGAAAAATAGTATCATAAATACAGTATTTTTATTGACATGAGGGTGAGTAGATGATGACACATTTTTGGGCAAGCTATTCCTTTAATATGCACACATATTATACGGCTCTGATCTCCTGTAGATCTACTCTGCGGGGCACTGTGGCACCGTACACACCTGTGTTTCTGGAAAAATGGAAGCTTCCGGGGACAGATGTCGCCGGTTGGGTCGACCCGGTGGAATCACAACACAAACAAGACGCAGAGCTCTCTACAGTAGAGGTAACCACTATGAACTTTACAATAATGCGATAAAAATGTCAAAAAGGTTTTTTGCTAAACTAGTGATTGTGTTATTTATTTACCATGAAAATGAATGCATTTCATAAGAATTAAAGGGACAAACATGAGCAAATAGTTACATATGATTGGATCTATTTCTCTTTCCGCTCATGTTGATGTGTTTGTTTATTATGCATTTATTTAAATTAGATCCCATGAAAATATTGAGCATGTTGTTGTTGCAAAAATAGGCGTGGGATCATGTTAACATCATCAGTTCTCTTTCTCACACCCAGCTTACGTCCTCTCAGCCCTCCGATCATCACTCTCATCCCGTTCAGACCACAGACAAACAGTACGTCTGATTCACACTTTAACTCCTTTGATTTAGCAGAGTTTGACGTGTGTGTGTGTGTGAGTGTGTGTGTGTGTGTGTGTGTGTGTGTGTGGTTGCCATAACAGTGGAATCAAAGGCGTTTTCTCTCATGTTGCTGTGTGCGTCTTTGCACAAATGAATGAAACTCAAACATTCATTCAAACTTTTCTCTCTCTGTTGTCTCTGACCTCTTTCCTTAAATACATTTCTCGATTATTAGAGAGGTGGTTATTGTGTCAGCATTAAAATTGTGTTGAATTTAATAAACTGCATTTGTAAAATAATGGATATGAAAATAACCTTCATCTCTCTCTCTCTGTGTGTGTCTCAGTGATGGTGGTGTTGTGAAAGAGAGGTTTTATCGCTGCAGTTATGACTTTGTTGCACGAAACAACAGTGAGCTTTCAGCACTGCAAGGACAGAAGCTAGAGGTTGTCAATATTCACACACACACACACACACACACACACACACACTCACAGACACACACACACACACACGCACACACACACACACACACACACACACACACATGCACACACACACACACTCACAGACACACACACACACACACACACACTCACAGACATACATACATGCACACACACACACACACTCGCACACATACACACACTCACACACAGACAAGCACATATATAATACAAGTAACATTTATACTTATATTTATAATATACTGAATAATATATATATATATATATATATATATATATATATATATATATAAAATAAAAAATATAGAGATTTTATTTATTTATACAAGGGAGGTTTTGTGAGATTTTGCACACTTCTGGGTGTCCAAAAAGTACAACACAAAAACACACTGTTTTTGTTTTGAATACATATGCAGTCTCGTGTATATCCACATTGCCACATATATTGTATTTTAACATTTGAACCATTTTTATAACAGTAGAATAAATAATGAATAATAGTATAAAAATAACCTTTATGTTTCTGTCTTGCAGGTGATCGAGTCGTCTAAGCGCTGGTGGAAGTGTCGAAATGAATATAATGAAATTGGATTCATACCGTCCAATATTCTGGAGCCCATCACACACATGGATACCCCCGTAACACATAAAACTCCAAAGGTACACACTCATTACATCAAACTCACATCCCACATCACCTGTTCTCTTCTCCTCCTGACATGTTTGGTCTCTCTCTCTCTCTCTAATTCAGCCGCCCGCTGCTCCACCAATCTTCAACACCCTGCCTAATCTCTCCTCTGTGACCTCTGACCCCAGCGCCCCTCGGCCACGCAGCATAGTTCTCGGACAACAACATCTAAATGAGGATACAGAGAAAGGTACAACAGTCAAATCTAACAGAAAGAGACACATAAGTGTTACAGTGGCTGATCGTGCTACGGAATCAGTTTCATGTCATCAGACAGTATAACGTCTCATTGTCCTGTTACTTCCTGTGCCTGTATCAACATTAGCTCACAGGCAGGTTTATTCTCTTGTGCACATATTGACTCACTCGTTCTGTGTCAGTGATGCAGGTAAATGATGAATTACTGCAGCGACTAACCAACGGAAAGAATTTATCTCCCCGTCTGGTGATTCCTCGCTCCATGGACACATCGGTCCCGCTGGATTACAACTCGCCAGCTGCAGAGGTGGAAAACTGGCTGCGAAAGAAAGGCTTCAGTGAACCGTGAGTCTTAAAACACACTGGAAAAACTTTACAGCAGCAATCAATGAACTATTAATAATTATTATCCACCTGTAACACTCCACAACACTGAATGTGGGTTTATGTGACTTTAAATATACACAAAATACAATGAACCAAAATCAATATTTCATAGTCCTGATCAACTTATTGGGATTTATTTTGTCCGTCTGTCTGTCTGTCTGCCTGATTATCTATCTATCTATCTATCTATCTATCTATCTATCTATCTATCTATCTATCTATCTATCTATCTATCTATCTATCTATCTATCTGTCTGTCTATCTGTCTGTCTATCTGTCTGTCTGTCTGTTGGTCAGACACTATATCTGTTTGCCTGGCTGTCTATCTATATATCGATATGTCTGTCTTACTGTCTGTCCATCTGTCTGTCTGTCTTACTGTCTGTCTATCTATCTATCTATCTATCTATCTATCTATCTATCTATCTATCTATCTATCTATCTGTCTATCTATCTGTCTGTCTATCTGTTGGTCAGACAGTATATCTGTTTGCCTGCCTGACTATCTATATATCGATATGTCTGTCTTACTGTCTGTCCATCTATCTGTCTGTCTATCTATCTATCTATCTATCTATCTATCTATCTATCTATCTATCTATCTAACTATCTATCTATCTGTCTGTCTGTCTGTCAGTCGGTCTATCTATCTATCTATCTATCTATCTATCTATCTATCTATCTATCTATCTATCTATCTATCTATCTGTCTGTCTGTCTGTCTGTCAGTCGGTCTATCTGTTTGCCTGCCTGTCTATCTATATGTCTGTCTTACTGTCAGTCCATCTGTCTGTCTGTCTTACTGTCCATCTGTCTGTGTCTGTCTGTCTGTCTGTTTATCTGTTGGTTGATCGATTGGTCTGTCTGTTTGTGTTTCTGTCTGTCTGTCTGTCTGTCTGTCTGTCTGTCTGTCTGTCTATCTATCAAGAATTTGTATTAATAAATTGATTAAATTAATGCATTTGACATAAATGAATGAAACAATGGAAAAATTATGTTTCTTCCACTGTCCCATATTATCTTTTAATTTTACAGTAGCACCAAAAACTGTAACTATGATTATAAAACTATGTAAAACTATGATCACTATAGTACATTTTGTAATGGGTATAATATTCATATGTTTATACGTCTTAATGCTTTAATTATAAAAGATATGTCAATGTTATCAAAAGTCAATGTTATGAAGCACTTTAAATGTTTTAGTATAAACGCAGATACAGTGTTGTTATAAATATACTATAACCACTCCACGTGTTAAATTGTCACCGTAAAGCATGGAGAAATACACTTCATGTGTTAATGGATGTTACTGATGTGTTTGTAGGACAGTTCAGTGTTTGCGAGTGTTGAATGGAGCTCATCTCTTCTCTCTGAATAAAGAAGAGCTGCGTGCTGTTATTCCTGAAGAGGGCACTCGAGTCTACAGTCAGCTCACAGTGCAGAGAGCCCAGCTGGAGGTGAGCACAGACTAAGAATCGCATACTACCATACTACTCTTACTATTTTGCTGTATCTAAATATTGCCAAACTAGTAAAAGATGTATGGTAGTTTGCTGTTCAAAACATAGCAATTCACACCAAACACTGGATCTGTTCAGAATAGTGTACTATACTGCTATACTGCTATACTACTATACTACTATACTGCTATACTGCTATACTACTATACTACTATACTACTATACTGCTATACTGCTATGTTGCTATACTACTATGCTGCTATGCTGCTATACTGCTATACTACTATACTGCTATACAGCTATATTACTATGCTGCTATACTACTATACTGCTATGCTGCTATACTGCTATACTGCTATGCTTCTATACTACTATACTGCTATACTGCTATACTACTATGCTACTATACTGCTATACTGCTATACTACTATACTGCTATACTGCTATACTGCTATACTACTATACTGCTATACTGCTTTACTACTATAGTACTATACTGCTATGCTACTACACTACTATGCTGCTATACTGCTATACTGCTATACTACTATACTGCTATACTACTATACTGCTATACTACTATGCTACTATGCTGCTATACTACTATACTGCTATGCTGCTATACTACTATACTGCTATACTACTATACTGCTATACTACTATGCTACTATACTACTATACTGCTATACTACTATACTGCTTTACTACTATACTACTATACTGCTATGCTACTATACTACTATACTGCTATACTACTATACTACTATGCTGCTATACTACTATACTGCTATGCTGCTATACTACTATACTACTATGCTGCTATACTAATATGCTGCTATACTGCTATACTGCTATACTACTATGTTGCTATATTACTATTCTGCTATACTGCTATACTACTATACTACTATGCTACCATGCTGCTATACTACTATACTACTATGCTGCTATGCTGCTATACTACTATGCTGCTATACTACTATACTGCTATACTACTATGTTGCTATATTACTATACTGCTATACTACTATACTACTATGCTACTATGCTGCTATACTACTATACTACTATACTGCTATGCTGCTATACTACTATGCTGCTATGCTGCTATACTACTATACTACTAGGCTGCTATACTACTATACTGCTATACTACTATGTTGCTATATTACTATTCTGCTATACTGCTATACTACTATACTACTATACTGCTATGCTGCTATACTACTATGCTACTATGCTGCTATACTACTATACTACTATACTGCTATGCTGCTATACTACTATGCTGTTATGCTGCTATACTACTATACTACTATGCTGCTATACTACTATACTGCTATACTACTATGTTGCTATATTACTATTCTGCTATACTACTATGTTGCTATATTACTATACTGCTATACTACTATGCTGCTATACTACTATACTGTTGTACTACTATACTGCTGTACTACCTATGCTAATTCTGCAGTATGCAGTATGTGTTGTGCACAGTTCATGGATTTACTGTATGCACTGAATCTCAAAGACTGACACAAATTATTATGTTGTTATTATTATAATTTTTTAAAATAGATTACAAATTTAAAACACAGATATTTATTATGGAAAATTTGTATTTGCCATCACTGGCTGAATTAAACATGCAACATAATGTAAAAAATTGTAGCACACGACCGTTTGAAACATTGTTGCAGATTGTCATGCATGTATTTTTGCACACACACACACACACTCATTAAAACAGACACTAACTCTCTCTTTCTTTCTTAGGATGCTCGTAGAGCGACAGAGTTGGAGGCTGTGATGGAGAGACAGAAGATGAAGGTGGATCTGAAACTGGAGAGTGAAACTCTATGAATTTATCTATTTATGATTAAACGTACGCACTGAGATGAAAACTATATGTTTATATACTCTCTCTCTCTCTCTCTCTCTCTCTCTCTCTCTCTCTCTCTCTCTCTCTCTCTCACATGAATGTGCTTGCGCAAGATGATTTAAGAGTTACTGTAACCTGCTTAGTGGATTATTTATTCTATTTAGCTTTATTGCATGAAAATCTTCACAATTATTTACAAACTTTGACATTTTTATTGTAATATGGGTTCATATATTCTCAACAAATAAATGTAATGCACAGATGCTGAAACTAGCAATTAATTTTTCTGCCAGAGAGGGGCGCCATTCACCAACCTGTGCCCCTGGGGGGGAGCAATGTGTACCTGTACATCTACTACAGTGGCAGACTCTTACTAGAGTTATCAGAGGTGACGTGCTCATGGACGAAACCCTCTTGGAACTGGTACATAACGGGTTACAAGAAATGCCTTAAATCTAAGTGACAACACCCTTAAGATAACAACGGAGGGGTTTCTTAACTCAAGGGGGTTTTTGCAGTCTCCTTGAAAAACACGAGACAACTAGTTCAGTTTGTCAAGGAAGATATGAAGTAATCAATGTACTGTAAGTCTACATTTTAAAGACGTTTAAATAGAGGTGAAGAGTGTGTTGCATGTCTCTAGCACTAGGAGGTGTAATCGAGCTTGAAATCATGATCGTGCCTTGGGACTGCAATGGCTACATGTACAGAGATGTACAGAAGTTTCATTTTGTTCTGTTCTTCAGAAGACATGGATTACTTTTAAGCTACCTTTATGTGTTTTTTGGAGCTTCAAAATTTTGTTCAGCATTCACTTGCATTGCATAGACCTACAGAGCTGAGATATTCTAATAAAACATTCAAATATGCAATGCATCATATAGATAAATATACTCAATATTTTTTTTTTTTTTATAAATGCATATATACATGAGGGAGGAGGGTACAACTATATAGGAAACACTGGCACACATTGTTTCTGTAGAAATATACTCTACGCAAGTAGTCTATGTGAATGCAAATGCTTCGAACTGGAAACCAAGCTCGATTTCATGCAGTGTTGTGTTCCGAGACGTCTGAACACAAACACTTCTAGCTCAGTTTCATACGCCATTGCGTTCCCAATTGTGTCAGTTCCCAGTTATGTTTATAACTTATGCATGGTCAGGCCAGTTAAACTGGATGTGTTATTATTCAGCTAGCTATAAAAATGTTGACAGTTTAGCTAACTTTATCTAGCTTAGCAAGATTCTCTTTAAACTGTTGCTCCGCTTTGACAGTAGTAAATAAAGTTTCATACTGAAAAACCTTCATGTCTTGAATGTGATCTGCTTCAATGCACCTGTTCAACATTCTTATTGGCTGTGTGATCTGTGTGTGTGTGTGTGTGTGTGTGTGTGTGTGTGTGTGTGTGTGTGTGTGTGTGTGTGTGTCAATATCCAGACTGGATATTTCACATGAGAGCAGGAAGATGACCTCTGACCTTTGATCTCTGTTGAGTTCATGTTTCTGTTGAGTCTCTCAGGTTCTCACGGCCTCTGCAGGTGAACATCATTTCAAACACATTCCACGATTCTGCACCTGCAGCCCGCGCTGTGTGTGCGTGTTTGTGTTTGTGTGTGAGTGTAAGTTTGTGTGTGTGTGTGTGTGTGTGTGTGTGTGTGTGTGTGTGTGTGTGTCACTCAGCAAGCCGTGATAACGGCACAAAGCCTCTTTGGATGTGAACGCTCGCTCCAACACCAGTCACAGAGAAGATGATGAAAATTCCGTCACAACATCTCTTCTCTTTTCTCTCTCTCCTTCTGTTTTCCTCCAACACGGAGAGAACGAGCGCGGACTAATGAGAAAAATCTGAGCGGGATAACATACAGAATATTGGACACTCATCTGACATGCTCTAGAAATTCTAATTCTAGCAGAACATCACAAACATTCCATTGGAACACTAGAAACATTCCAATGGGATATCGCAAACATTTACTGGAAATGAACTGTCTTCGCCTCAATATTTTCCACCAAAACATCACAGAGATGAATTGTGTGAATGCAAGAATCTCCAGCTTTGAATGTAAAGCAAAAACTCTTCCTTTGTAACAGGATATCTTTTTATGTAATACTTATATTAATTATGAAGTATAGTATTAATAATACACACACACACACACACTGTTTACACTTTCCCGGTGGACTTGTTAGGGGGTGCTGTGGTTTAATTCTTGCCTAATTTAAAATAAAAAAGCATTTTAGTTTATTGGTGTGTGTGTGTGTGTGTGTGTGTGTGTGTGTGTGTGTGTGTGTGCTATGTGTATACTATATTGTGGGGACAAAACCTGAGATCCTAGCGGTCTCCAAGAGGGATTTTTCTTCTTAAACATCCTTAATGATGTTTTATTGAGAATATAAAAATGCAAAAGGTTTTCTGTCAGGGTTAGGTTTAGGGGTAGGGGTAGGGGTAGGGGATAGAAATTAACGTTATATCAGTGTAATATCCATTGAGAGTCCCCACAATGATATTAAAACAAGTTTGTGTGTGTGTGTGTTTGTGTCTGGCAGACTTGCCCCTTTTCTTGGCAAAGGAAATAAAGAGCTAAAAATTGATTTCATGCTGTAGAAAGAGAGCTGGAGAGAATGTCGAGAGAGAGAGAGTCACCTGACCGGGTGATGGATGGTGTGTATGGACACAATGGCTCACAAATACGCGCTCTGGGTTTGAACGAGCTGTCTGCTGCTCTTAAAGCCTTTTGTCGCGCTTCTTTCCGTCTGTCCATCAGATTGTGTGGATTGTTTTCCCAGAGCAGCGTGGAAGCCATGCCTCCTCCGCAGCACCAAGGCGACATGCTTTTGCATCCTCAGAAAAACTCTAAACGCATGGAAAGACCTTTAAGAGCACATGAGAATGTGGGTCTCTGTGTGTGTATGTAACTTTAAATAAGCACTACTAGAGCACATTGGCTCAGTGTCTCAGGTCTCTTAGACTATGATCTGTCCTATGACACATGCGTTTGACTCAACTCCGTTAGAGAGAAAACTATTTTGAATCCATATTAGACTGGACAATCCAAATCCAATTTTTTTTTTATTTTAAGTGTTGGCACTAAGTTTTGGCTTCTTAGGATAGTATAGTATTGTATGGTGTGGTGTGGTTTGGTTTGGTGTGTAGTATAGTGTAATGTAGTGTGGTTTGTAGTTTAGTATAGTATAGTATAGTGTAGTATAGTGTAGATTGGTGTGTTTACTGTATAATATAGTGTAGTGTGGTGTGATGTGTAGTATAGCATAGTGCGGTGTGGTGTGTTTACTGTATAGTATAGTGTGGTGTTGTGTGTAATATAGTATAGTATAGTGCGGTGTGGTGTGTTTACTGTATAGTATAGTGTGGTGTGGTGTGTGGTATAGTATAGTATAGTGCGGTGTGGTGGGGTGTGTAGTATAGCATAGTGGAGTGTGGTGTTGTGTGTAATATAGTATAGTATAGTGCGGTGTGGTGTGTTTACTGTATAGTATAGTGTGGTGTTGTGTGTAATATAGTATAGTATAGTGCGGTGTGGTGTGTTTACTGTATAGTATAGTGTGGTGTTGTGTGTAATATAGTATAGTATAGTGTGGTGTGGTGTGTTTACTGTATAGTATAGTGTGGTGTGGTGTGGTGTGTTTACTGTATAATATAGTGTAGTGTGGTGTGATGTGTAGTATAGCATAGTGCGGTGTGGTGTGTTTACTGTATAGTATAGTGTGGTGTTGTGTGTAATATAGTATAGTATAGTGCGGTGTGATGTGTAGTATAGCATAGTGCGGTGTGGTGTGTTTACTGTATAGTATAGTGTGGTGTTGTGTGTAATATAGTATAGTATAGTATAGTATAGTGCAGTGTGATGTGTAGTATAGCATAGTGCGGTGTGGTGTGTTTACTGTATAGTATAGTGTGGTGTTGTGTGTAATATAGTATAGTATAGTGCGGTGTGGTGTGTTTACTGTATAGTATAGTGTGGTGTGGTGTGTGGTATAGTATAGTATAGTGCGGTGTGGTGTGGTGTGTAGTATAGCATAGTGGAGTGTGGTGTTGTGTGTAATATAGTATAGTATAGTGCGGTGTGGTGTGTTTACTGTATAGTATAGTGTGGTGTGGTGTGGTGTGTAGTATAGCATAGTGGAGTGTGGTGTTGTGTGTAATATAGTATAGCATAGTGTGGTGTGGTGTGTTTACTGTATAGTATAGTGTGGTGTTGTGTGTAATATAGTATAGTATAGTGCGATGTGGTGTGTTTACTGTATAGTATAGTGTGGTGTGGTGTGTGGTATAGTATAGTGTGGTGTTGTGTGTAATATAGTATAGTATAGTGTGGTGTGGTGTGTTTACTGTATAGTATAGTGTGGTGTGGTGTGGTGTGTGGTATAGTATAGTGTGGTGTTGTGTGTAATATAGTATAGTATAGTGCGATGTGGTGTGTTTACTGTATAGTATAGTGTGGTGTGGTGTGGTGTGTAGTATAGCATAGTGGAGTGTGGTGTTGTGTGTAATATAGTATAGTATAGTGCGGTGTGGTGTGTTTACTGTATAGTATAGTGTGGTGTGGTGTGTGGTATAGTATAGTATAGTGCGGTGTGGTGTGTTTACTGTATAGTATAGTGTGGTGTGGTGTGTGGTATAGTATAGTATAGTGCGGTGTGGTGTGTTTACTGTATAGTATAGTGTGGTGTTGTGTGTAATATAGTATAGTATAGTGTGGTGTTGTGTGTAATATAGTATAGTATAGTGTGGTGTTGTGTGTAATATAGTATAGTATAGTGTGGTGTGGTGTGTTTACTGTATGGTATAGTGTGGTGTGGTGTGGTGTGTTTACTGTATAGTATAGTGTGGTGTTGTGTGTAATATAGTATAGTATAGTGCGGTGTGGTGAGTTTACTGTATAGTATAGTGTGGTGTGGTGTGTGGTATAGTATAGTATAGTGCGGTGTGGTGTGGTGTGTAGTATAGCATATTGGAGTGTGGTGTTGTGTGTAATATTGTATAGTATAGTGCGGTGTGGTGTGTTTACTGTATAGTATAGTGTGGTGTGGTGTGTAATATAGTATAGTATAGTATAGTATAGTGCGATGTGATGTGTAGTATAGCATAGTGCGGTGTGGTGTGTTTACTGTATAGTATAGTGTGGTGTTGTGTGTAATATAGTATAGTATAGTGCGGTGTGATGTGTAGTATAGCATAGTGCGGTGTGGTGTGTTTACTGTATAGTATAGTGTGGTGTTGTGTGTAATATAGTATAGTATAGTGCGGTGTGGTGTGTTTACTGTATAGTATAGTGTGGTGTTGTGTGTAATATAGTATAGTATAGTGCGATGTGGTGTGTTTACTGTATAGTATAGTGTGGTGTGGTGTGTGGTATAGTATAGTGTGGTGTTGTGTGTAATATAGTATAGTATAGTGTGGTGTGGTGTGTTTACTGTATAGTATAGTGTGGTGTGGTGTGTGGTATAGTATAGTATAGTGCGGTGTGGTGTGTTTACTGTATAGTATAGTGTGGTGTGGTGTGTGGTATAGTATAGTATAGTGCGGTGTGGTGTGTTTACTGTATAGTATAGTGTGGTGTGGTGTGTAATATAGTATAGTATAGTGTGGTGTTGTGTGTAATATAGTATAGTATAGTGTGGTGTGGTGTGTTTACTGTATAGTATAGTGTGGTGTGGTGTGTGGTATAGTATAGTATAGTGCGGTGTGGTGTGGTGTGTAGTATAGCATAGTGGAGTGTGGTGTTGTGTGTAATATAGTATAGTATAGTGCGGTGTGGTGTGTTTACTGTATAGTATAGTGTGGTGTGTTGTGTGGTATAGTATAGTATAGTGCGGTGTGGTGTGGTGTGTAGTATAGCATAGTGGAGTGTGGTGTTGTGTGTAATATAGTATAGTATAGTGCGGTGTGGTGTGTTTACTGTATAGTATAGTGTGGTGTGGTGTGTGGCATAGTATAGTATAGTGCGGTGTGGTGTGGTGTGTAGTATAGCATAGTGGAGTGTGGTGTTGTGTGTAATATAGTATAGTATAGTGCGGTGTGGTGTGTTTACTGTATAGTATAGTGTGGTGTGGTGTGGTGTGTAGTATAGCATAGTGGAGTGTGGTGTTGTGTGTAATATAGTATAGCATAGTGTGGTGTGGTGTGTTTACTGTATAGTATAGTGTGGTGTTGTGTGTAATATAGTATAGCATAGTGTGGTGTGGTGTGTTTACTGTATAGTATAGTGTGGTGTTGTGTGTAATATAGTATAGTATAGTGTGGTGTGGTGTGTTTACTGTATAGTATAGTGTGGTGTGGTGTGTTTACTGTATAGTATAGTGTGGTGTTGTGTGTAATATAGTATAGTATAGTGTGGTGTGGTGTGTTTACTGTATAGTATAGTGTGGTGTGGTGTGTGGTATAGTATAGTATAGTGCGGTGTGGTGTGGTGTGTAGTATAGCATAGTGGAGTGTGGTGTTGTGTGTAATATAGTATAGTATAGTGCGGTGTGGTGTGTTTACTGTATAGTATAGTGTGGTGTGGTGTGTGGTATAGTATAGTATAGTGCGGTGTGGTGTGGTGTGTAGTATAGCATAGTGGAGTGTGGTGTTGTGTGTAATATAGTATAGTATAGTGCGGTGTGGTGTGTTTACTGTATAGTGTGGTGTGGTGTGTGGCATAGTATAGTATAGTGCGGTGTGGTGTGGTGTGTAGTATAGCATAGTGGAGTGTGGTGTTGTGTGTAATATAGTATAGTATAGTGCGGTGTGGTGTGTTTACTGTATAGTATAGTGTGGTGTGGTGTGGTGTGTAGTATAGCATAGTGGAGTGTGGTGTTGTGTGTAATATAGTATAGCATAGTGTGGTGTGGTGTGTTTACTGTATAGTATAGTGTGGTGTTGTGTGTAATATAGTATAGTATAGTGCGGTGTGATGTGTAGTATAGCATAGTGCGGTGTGGTGTGTTTACTGTATAGTATAGTGTGGTGTTGTGTGTAATATAGTATAGTATAGTATAGTATAGTGCAGTGTGATGTGTAGTATAGCATAGTGCGGTGTGGTGTGTTTACTGTATAGTATAGTGTGGTGTTGTGTGTAATATAGTATAGTATAGTGCGGTGTGGTGTGTTTACTGTATAGTATAGTGTGGTGTGGTGTGTGGTATAGTATAGTATAGTGCGGTGTGGTGTGGTGTGTAGTATAGCATAGTGGAGTGTGGTGTTGTGTGTAATATAGTATAGTATAGTGCGGTGTGGTGTGTTTACTGTATAGTATAGTGTGGTGTGGTGTGGTGTGTAGTATAGCATAGTGGAGTGTGGTGTTGTGTGTAATATAGTATAGCATAGTGTGGTGTGTGGTGTGTTTACTGTATAGTATAGTGTGGTGTTGTGTGTAATATAGTATAGTATAGTGCGATGTGGTGTGTTTACTGTATAGTATAGTGTGGTGTGGTGTGTGGTATAGTATAGTGTGGTGTTGTGTGTAATATAGTATAGTATAGTGTGGTGTGGTGTGTTTACTGTATAGTATAGTGTGGTGTGGTGTGGTGTGTGGTATAGTATAGTATAGTGCGGTGTGGTGTGTTTACTGTATAGTATAGTGTGGTGTGGTGTGTGGTATAGTATAGTATAGTGCGGTGTGGTGTGTTTACTGTATAGTATAGTGTGGTGTGGTGTGTGGTATAGTATAGTATAGTGCGGTGTGGTGTGTTTACTGTATAGTATAGTGTGGTGTTGTGTGTAATATAGTATAGTATAGTGTGGTGTTGTGTGTAATATAGTATAGTATAGTGTGGTGTGGTGTGTTTACTGTATGGTATAGTGTGGTGTGGTGTGGTGTGTTTACTGTATAGTATAGTGTGGTGTTGTGTGTAATATAGTATAGTATAGTGCGGTGTGGTGAGTTTACTGTATAGTATAGTGTGGTGTGGTGTGTGGTATAGTATAGTATAGTGCGGTGTGGTGTGGTGTGTAGTATAGCATATTGGAGTGTGGTGTTGTGTGTAATATAGTATAGTATAGTGCGGTGTGGTGTGTTTACTGTATAGTATAGTGTGGTGTGGTGTGTAATATAGTATAGTATAGTATAGTATAGTGCGATGTGATGTGTAGTATAGCATAGTGCGGTGTGGTGTGTTTACTGTATAGTATAGTGTGGTGTTGTGTGTAATATAGTATAGTATAGTGCGGTGTGATGTGTAGTATAGCATAGTGCGGTGTGGTGTGTTTACTGTATAGTATAGTGTGGTGTTGTGTGTAATATAGTATAGTATAGTGCGGTGTGGTGTGTTTACTGTATAGTATAGTGTGGTGTGGTGTGTGGTATAGTATAGTATAGTGCGGTGTGGTGGGGTGTGTAGTATAGCATAGTGGAGTGTGGTGTTGTGTGTAATATAGTATAGTATAGTGCGGTGTGGTGTGTTTACTGTATAGTATAGTGTGGTGTTGTGTGTAATATAGTATAGTATAGTGCGATGTGGTGTGTTTACTGTATAGTATAGTGTGGTGTGGTGTGTGGTATAGTATAGTGTGGTGTTGTGTGTAATATAGTATAGTATAGTGTGGTGTGGTGTGTTTACTGTATAGTATAGTGTGGTGTGGTGTGTGGTATAGTATAGTATAGTGCGGTGTGGTGTGTTTACTGTATAGTATAGTGTGGTGTGGTGTGTGGTATAGTATAGTATAGTGCGGTGTGGTGTGTTTACTGTATAGTATAGTGTGGTGTGGTGTGTAATATAGTATAGTATAGTGTGGTGTTGTGTGTAATATAGTATAGTATAGTGTGGTGTTGTGTGTAATATAGTATAGTATAGTGTGGTGTTGTGTGTAATATAGTATAGTATAGTGTGGTGTGGTGTGTTTACTGTATAGTATAGTGTGGTGTGGTGTGGTGTGTTTACTGTATAGTATAGTGTGGTGTTGTGTGTAATATAGTATAGTATAGTGCGGTGTGGTGTGTTTACTGTATAGTATAGTGTGGTGTGGTGTGTGGTATAGTATAGTATAGTGCGGTGTGGTGTGGTGTGTAGTATAGCATAGTGGAGTGTGGTGTTGTGTGTAATATAGTATAGTATAGTGCGGTGTGGTGTGTTTACTGTATAGTATAGTGTGGTGTGGTGTGTGGTATAGTATAGTATAGT
Organism: Moxostoma hubbsi; assembly: GCA_032164185.1. NCBI lineage: Eukaryota > Metazoa > Chordata > Actinopteri > Cypriniformes > Catostomidae > Moxostoma > Moxostoma hubbsi. Next base: position 26,185,044 of record JAVLUX010000037.1, on the reverse strand, counting down.
GCGGTGTGGTGTGTTTACTGTATAGTATAGTGTGGTGTGGTGTGTGGCATAGTATAGTATAGTGTGGTGTGGTGTGATGTGTAGTATAGCATAGTGGAGTGTGGTGTTGTGTGTAATATAGTATAGTATAGTGCGGTGTGGTGTGTTTACTGTATAGTATAGTGTGGTGTGGTATAGTATAGTATAGTGTGGTGTGGTGTGGTGTGTAGTATAGCATAGTGGAGTGTGGTGTTGTGTGTAATATAGTATAGTATAGTGCGGTGTGGTGTGTGGTATAGTATAGTATAGTGCGGTGTGGTGTGTTTACTGTATAGTATAGTGTGGTGTGGTGTGTGGTATAGTATAGTATAGTGTGGTGTGGTGTGATGTGTAGTATAGCATAGTGGAATGTGGTGTTGTGTGTAATATAGTATAGTATAGTGCGGTGTGGTGTGTTTACTGTATAGTATAGTGTGGTGTGGTGTGATGTGTAGTATAGCATAGTGGAGTGTGGTGTTGTGTGTAATATAGTATAGTATAGTGTGGTGTGGTGTGTTTACTGTATAGTATAGTGTGGTGTGGTGTGTGGTATAGTATAGTATAGTGTGGTGTGGTGTGGTGTGTAGTATAGCATAGTGGAGTGTGGTGTTGTGTGTAATATAGTATAGTGCGGTGTGGTGTGTTTACTGTATAGTATTGTGTGGTGTGGTGTGTAGTATAGCATAGTGGAGTGTGGTGTTGTGTGTAATATAGTATAGTATAGTGCGGTGTGGTGTGTTTACTGTATAGTATAGTGTGGTGTGGTGTGTGGTATAGTATAGTATAGTGTGGTGTGGTGTGGTGTGTAGTATAGCATAGTGGAGTGTGGTGTTGTGTGTAATATAGTATAGTGCGGTGTGGTGTGTTTACTGTATAGTATAGTGTGGTGTGGTGTGGTGTGTAGTATAGCATAGTGGAGTGTGGTGTTGTGTGTAATATAGTATAGTATAGTGCGGTGTGGTGTGTTTACTGTATAGTATAGTGTGGTGTGGTGTGGTTACTGTATAGTATAGTGTGGTGTGGTGTGTGGTATAGTATAGTATAGTGTGGTGTGGTGTGTAGTATAGCATAGTGGAGTGTGGTGTTGTGTGTAATATAGTATAGTATAGTGCGGTGTGGTGTGTTTACTGTATAGTATAGTGTGGTGTGGTGTGTTTACTGTATAGTATAGTGTGGTGTGGTGTGTGGTATAGTATAGTATAGTGTGGTGTGGTGTGTTTACTGTATAGTATAGTGTGGTGTGGTGTGGTTACTGTATAGTATAGTGTGGTGTGGTGTGTGGTATAGTATAGTATAGTGTGGTGTGGTGTGGTGTGTAGTATAGCATAGTGGAGTGTGGTGTGGTGTGTTTACTGTATAGTATAGTGTGGTGTGGTGTGTTTACTGTATAGTATAGTGTGGTGTGGTGTGTGGTATAGTATAGTATAGTGTGGTGTGGTGTGTTTACTGTATAGTATAGTGCGGTGTGGTGTGTTTACTGTATAGTATAGTGTGGTGTGGTGTGTGGTATAGTATAGTATAGTGTGGTGTGGTGTGTGGTATAGTATAGTATAGTGTGGTGTGGTGTGGTGTGTAGTATAGCATAGTGGAGTGTGGTGTTGTGTTGTGTGTAATATAGTATAGTGCGGTGTGGTGTGTTTACTGTATAGTATAGTGTGGTGTGGTGTGGTGTGTAGTATAGCATAGTGGAGTGTGGTGTTGTGTGTAATATAGTATAGTATAGTGCGGTGTGGTGTGTTTACTGTATAGTATAGTGTGGTGTGGTGTGTTTACTGTATAGTATAGCATAGTGGAGTGTGGTGTTGTGTGTAATATAGTATAGTATAGTGCGGTGTGGTGTGTTTACTGTATAGTATAGTGTGGTGTGGTGTGTTTACTGTATAGTATAGTGTGGTGTGGTGTGTGGTATAGTATAGTATAGTGTGGTGTGGTGTGTTTACTGTATAGTATAGTGCAGTGTGGTGTGTTTACTGTATAGTATAGTGTGGTGTGGTGTGTTTACTGTATAGTATAGTGTGGTGTGGTGTGTGGTATAGTATAGTATAGTGTGGTGTGGTGTGTTTACTGTATAGTATAGTGTGGTGTGGAGTGTTTACTGTATAGTATAGTGTGGTGTGGTGTGTTTACTGTATAGTATAGTGTGGTGTGGTGTGTGGTATAGTATAGTATAGTGTGGTGTGGTGTGTTTACTGTATAGTATAGTGTGGTGTGGTGTGTGGTATAGTATAGTATAGTGTGGTGTTGTGTGGTGTGTAGTATAGCATAGTGGAGTGTGGTGTTGTGTGTAATATAGTATAGTATAGTGCGGTGTGGTGTGTTTACTGTATAGTATAGTGTGGTGTGGTGTGTGGTATAGTATAGTATAGTGTGGTGTGGTGTGGTGTGTAGTATAGGATATTATAATGTGATGTGGTGTGTTGTATAGAATAGTATAGTGTGGTGTGGTTTGTAGTATAGTATAGTTCAGTATAGTATAATTTGGTGTGGAGTGGTTTGTAGTATAGTATAGTACAGTATAGTATGGTGTGGTGTATAGTATAGTATAGAATAGTATAGTGTGGTGTGGTTTTTAGTGTAGTATAATATAGTGTGGTGTGGTGTGCAGTATAATATAATATCATGTGGTGTGGTGTGTAATAGATTATAGTATGGTGTAGTGTGGTGGGTAGTATTTTATAATATAATATAAGTAGAATATAATATATATAGAAGTATATCATAGTAAAATATTGTTTAGCATAGAATAAGATGTGGAATAGTATAGTATAGTATAGTATAGTATAGTATAGTATAGTATAGTAAAGTATAATGTACAGTGTGTTATGGTATGGTGTGGTATAGTATTATGTAATATAGTAAAGTTGTAGTGCAGCATTCAGTCTTGAATGCTGATTGGTCAATACAGCTTTCCAGTTGTGCTAAAATACTCTAAACATTTAAAAGAGTTTTTAGTTACATTTATGACGTGAAACACCTGTCCACCAGTTACTGTATATCACTGCATAGAACACACAGAGACAGACTATTTACCTTCATTTACACATCTGTGACTGTCTTTTAGCTGAGGTACTATCTGTTTTCTGACCAATGGAAGACAAGGCATCGTTGGTGAAACCTGTTTGAAAACATTCAGTCATTTTTGCAGTTCTGTTTGGAGATACTAGAGCCCAAAAAAAAGTAAAATAAAAAACAAAAGAAGCAGCTTACTAAGAACAAAAAATAGCAATCAGAGCGGTGAGTCTCTTTGGGTTTGTCTGTATCAATGTTTCATATCTTGGCACTCAAATGTTCATTGTTCTTGGCAGAATTGATTAAACTCCATCAGTTTGGAAGGAACCTGATTCTACAATGCATAATTCATTCTACAGATGCTCAGTTGGACTGAAATGTGCGCTGAGACATTCATCTTTAGTTTAAAGCCAATCCAGTGTAAGTTTCATGACATGTTATGGGTCAGTGTCATGTTGAAAGATTAATTATCTTCCAAGTCCCAGAGCTCTTACAGACAGCAGCATGTTTAATTTCAGGACTTTTCTTTACTCAGCTCCGATCATTTTTCCATCAGTCTTTATGAGTTTTCCAGTGCCTGCCACAGTAATGTTTTCCCCGAGCATGATGTTACCACCAGCACGCTTCACTGTAGGGATGCTTCTCACATGCTCTGTGCCGTGGCTGGATTACACCAAACACGGTGCCTATAGTGTCGTGTTCCAAACGTTCAGTTTTGGCCTTATCGGACCGTAGAATCTTCCTCTAAAGTGTCCAAAGAGACTTTCACATGCATTTGGTCAAACACCAGCTGACATGCGATATGAGTTTGTTTGAACAAATTCCTTTAAACACTGCAAGCAAATTGAAAAAAAGAAGAAATGGAAGGTTTGAGAATTGCCAAGTCTAATCCCAGACTCCCGGTGGGGAACTCAAACAGGCAAGAAACCCTTCAAACATCACACAGCACTTCAAAGTAACACAGCGCACATCTCGGAGAACACACACACACACTCTCTTTCGTATAAAAAGACTTGCTTTAATTTGAAGCACCTGTGAGCTCTTTGCTCATTTATTGCAAAACTCTTCTCCTAGTGTGACCCGTGTAGACTACCCAGCAGCACAAGAGCCCTCTGCCTTTCACCTGAGATAATAGTGCATTTACATAGTGCACAGAGTAAAGCTGCATCACCAATGAGCAAATGATGAAAAGCAGTACAAGGGGAGTACTAACATGATGAATAAATCATATTTTACCATTTAAATAATGCTTTATATCATTTTTCCTGCCACATTGCTGTAATGAGAATTGGGGGGGGGGGGGGGGGGTGCGTAACTGTCATGAAAACAATGTCCCAAAAATTCAATAAACTAACTACAATCATGTATTACTCACTCTATGACCTCCTGCATGGAACACAAAAGGAGAAGTTTAGCAGAATGACCAAACTGCTCTTTCCATACAATGAAAATGAACCTTTTAAGAAAAGTACCTTAAAATTAGAGCATAAGACTCATGCGCTATATCTAATATCGTGTGAAATGGTAAATGGTAAATGGTCTGCACTTATATAGCGCATTATTCTAACCTCAGAGGTTACCAAAGCGCTTTACACTGTGTCCCAATCACCCATTCACACACACACTCATACACCAATGGCGACAGAGCTGCCATGCAAGGCGCTAGCCTTCCATTGGGAGCAACTTGGGGTTCAGTGTCTTGCCCAAGGACACTTCAGCACGTGAAGTCGTGTGGGCCGGGAATCGAACCACCAACCATGCGATTAGCAGCCGACCCGCTCTACCACCTGAGCCACAGCCGCCCAAAAGAAGCTACGCATTAACACTAAGTGAGGAACAGATCAAAATGTAAGCTGTTATTCACTGATAATCTTCCCCTCCAACCAGGGCCGTAGCTAGTGGGGTGATAACAATTCTAGGGGCCCAAAGATCCAGGCGGCCCCATAACAAATTCTGAACTGTATTTTTTAATAGGAAAGGGGCCCAGAGCAAAAAACAGTCAGGGGGCCCAGATTACCTTGCTACGCCCCTGCCTCCAACCAATGATGCTTGTCCTTTTTGGAGCTTGACAGCGTACATCCCCATTCCCTTTCATTGTTTGGAATATACCTGGTTGAATGTTCTGCTAAACTTCAGTGTTCCTCGCAAGAAAGAAGGAACTAATGACAAATTCAGAAAGAACAGGACAAGCACGAGGAAAACAGCTCGACTTGTGGTGGTGTTCAAACTTCAAAAGCAGCTGTAGTATTTGATTTCAAGGGTGTTTGAGTCTCTTTTAGCCGCATTACTAAAAGTGTTGAGGTGATTAAAGCTGCACACTGTCTCTCTTCACCAGCTAATGAGATACGCAAACTGGGGAATTGCTTTTATGATAGAGAGACTGAATTTCTAATTGTAGTCACTCAGCATTTGTGTGTGTGTGCGCGTGTGTGTGTGTGCGCGCGCGCTTTGGTAATCCTCAAGATGTGCTTTAATTGATTCTTGTTGAAATAAAGGATGAAGCTTCCACTTTCAACCTGGTAACATGAGAGAGAGAGAGAGAGAGAGAGAGAGAGAGAGAGAGAGAGAGAGAGTGAGAGAGAGAGAGAGAGAGAGAGAGAGAGAGAGACTCTGTTCCTATGTGTGGAGGTATCTTGATCCACAAGCCAAAAACTATTTCTTTGAATGACAGAGTTTAAAAAAAGAGAACTGCATTTTGATAGAAGCACTAAAACATTGCTACTGCTGGCAGGGTGTCCATAACATTGTAACAAAAGGAGCGTCAGACCTCCACGCTGTTTTTTCTGTGCTCAATTTTCACGAAAAAACAAAACACAGAACTACCTAGATGTTGCTGCTAAGGTGTTCTGGAGGTTGCTTTGGCACTTCTGGCTGGTTGATTGGGCGAATCTAGGTGGTTGGTTGGGATTTTCTAGATGGTTGCGAGGGTGTTCTGGGTGGTTGCTAGGTGTTTCTAGGTAGATGCAAGGCCGTTTCTAGGTGATTGCAAGGGCGTTTTAGGTGGTTGTAAGGGCATTTCTAGGTTGTTGCAAGGGCGTTTTAGGTGGTTGCCAGGCTGTTTGTAGGTGGTTGACAGGCTGTTTGTAGGTGGTTGACAGGCTGTTTGTAGGTGGTTGACAGGCTGTTTGTAGGTGGTTGACAGGCTGTTTGTAGGTGGTTGACAGGCTGTTTGTAGGTGGTTGACAGGCTGTTTGTAGGTGGTTGTAAGGGCATTTCTATGTGGTTGCAAGGCTGTTTGTAGGTGGTTGTTAGGGCATTTCTAGATGGTTGCAAGGCTGTTTTTAGGTGGTTGCCAGGCTGTTTGTAGGTGGTTGTTAGGGCATTTCTATGTGGTTGCAAGGCTGTTTCTAGGTAGTTGAAAGACTGTTTCTTGATGGTTGCAAGACTGTTTCTAGGTGGTTGCTAGGGTGTTTTCAGTGGTTGCTATGGCATATCTTCATAGGTAGTAACTAAAGGGTTTTGGTTGGTTGCTTACTGGCCAATGTCCCCAAGTCTCTATGGGTTTCTAGTCTCTAAATGTTACTCCGTTCCCTTCTATGACATTTATTTCTTAGCCGTTTTATTGACCTAAAACATGTGTCTCAACACTTAGTAAATAAACCACATCTTCTCAACTAGCAGTACGATTTGAAGTATCATTCATGCCATTCATGTGGATTTACGCAACATGATCACATGGGAAATCAACATGTTCTCACAGAATGTTCCAGTACTGACATCAAATATCATGCTGCCAAATTACATAATCTGGTTTACCATCTTGACACAATCATAGCATGAGTTGAAAGACTGGATTGTAAGTTTGCACAGAGAAGCTTAATAAGTGATTTTTATCACAGCAATCTCATGTTAACATAGAAGGGCAAATTTACTAAACTGTTGCACCTCTTTAGCACATGGTATTTCAACCTGCATCTTATTCACTATCCACCTGCAAGCAGGTGCAATCAATGCAAAATTTGTGCTGATTCTTGAGTATTTAAAATAATGAATTGTCATTCTTTTCCAAGCAAAAACGCCTCTGTGTTCTCGCCATTGCCTGATCTGCATAGTTCCTTTAGTGAATTGCCCGCTAAACCAGTGCAGAGAGCACGTGTAAATAACTGCTGCTTTTACGCCATTCCTGGTGAATACCCCGCAATACGTTTAATGTTTTGTCCATAGCATAAACAAACTATGATCAGTTATGCTTGTCTTACCAAACACCACTAAATGGAAATTTGCTGCCATCATCTCAAAGTCTTCATTCTACAAACCCTTGTGTTGTTACAGTTAACTCAGGCTTCTGAATTTAGCGAGATGATGTTACAGCACTTGTAGATAAGAACTTTGTAGGGCTATATCACCTTGAATGCTTGGCTTTTAGCAGGCACTTTGTATTTTAAATGACCTACTGTACATTAATTGCAGGTTCAATCCCGCTGGAGTTGCCTGGAGTTAAATGTCTTGCTAAAGGGTACAACGGTGACAAAGAACGATTGTAATCTCTGTTACTCTTCGGGTTCTGAGTCACCCCTACTTGGATGTGAAACCATAACCTTTGTGTTTGCAGCCCAGAGTCTAAACTTGGCACACAAACACACTCTTAAAAATAAAGCTTCCAACTAGATTAGCATTTTCGTAAAAGAAACAGCAGTGCTTGCAATGCAGCAAAAAAAACAGTGTTCAAGTTTTAGGCAAGTTATGGTTTTGAGCTTTGGTTCTGAGTGAATGAAACACCAACACAACTGCCTGAGGCCCATATTACTCTGTATTACTCTATATTGCCCTGTATTACTCTATATTACTCTATATTACTCTGTATTACTCTATATTGCCCTGTATTACTCTGTATTACTCTGTATTACTCTATATTGCCCTGTATTACTCTGTATTACTCTATATTACTCTGTATTACTCTATATTACTCTGTATTACTCTATATTGCCCTGTATTACTCTGTATTACTCTATATTACTCTGTATTACTCTATATTACTCTGTATTACTCTATATTGCCCTGTATTACTCTGTATTACTCTATATTACTCTATATTGCCCTGTATTACTCTGTATTACTCTATATTACTCTGTATTACTCTATATTACCCTATATTACTCTGTATTACTCTATATTACTCTGTATTACTCTATATTACTCTATATTGCCCTGTATTACTCTGTATTACTCTATATTACTCTATATTACTCTATATTATTCTGTATTACTCTATATTACCCTGTATTACTCTATATTACTCTATATTACTCTGTATTACTCTATATTATTCTGTATTACTCTATATTACTCTATATTACCCTGTATTACTCTATATTACCCTATATTACTCTGTATTACTCTGTATTACTCTATATTACTCTATATTACTCTGTATTACTCTGTATTACTCTATATTTCTCTGTATTACTCTATATTATTCTGTATTACTCTATATTACCCTGTATTACTCTATATTACTCTGTATTACTCTATATTATTCTGTATTACTCTATATTACTCTATATTACCCTGTATTACTCTATATTACTCTATATTACTCTGTATTACTCTATATTATTCTGTATTACTCTATATTACCCTGTATTACTCTATATTACTCTATATTGCCCTGTATTACTCTATATTACTCTGTATTACTCTATATTACTCTATATTACTCTATATTACCCTGTATTACTCTATATTACTCTATATTACTCTATATTATTCTGTATTACTCTATATTGCCCTGTATTACTCTATATTACTCTATATTACCCTGTATTACTCTATATTACTCTGTATTACTCTATATTACTCTATATTACTCTGTATTACTCTATATTGCCCTGTATTACTCTGTATTACTCTATATTACTCTATATTGCCCTGTATTACTCTATATTACTCTATATTACTCTATATTACTCTATATTACTCTGTATTACTCTATATTACTCTATATTGCCCTGTATTACTCTGTATTACTCTATATTACTCTATATTACTCTGTATTACTCTATATTACTCTATATTGCTCTATAATGCTCTATATTACTCTATATTGCTCTGTATTACTCTATATTACTCTATATTTGTCACAGATCTCCCTGTCTTTCCTTGCTTTTATGCTCCACGCTCCCACTCCACTTATCACTAATCACCTGCACCTGTCTCTTGTTTCCGTTCCACTCTTTAAATACTCTGTTCTCCCCTCGCTCTTGCTCTGGTCTCGTTTAGCGTTAATCATTAATCGTTAATCGTTTATCGTATACAGACTCACTCCTTCGTTCCTGTGATTTTTCCTGTCTCCACGCTCCTTTGTCTAGCCTCCTATCTCCACGTTCCTTTGCTCCTTCTAACTCAAGCTCCTCGCTCCTTTTACTCCAGCGGAGATCTCGGAAGCTCAACGATCACGGAAGCTCAACGATCTCGGAAGCTCAACGATCCCTGTAGCTCATCGATCTCCCAAACTCCACGCTTGTCCAAGCTCCGCGCTCATTCACTCCAGTGACGTCAACCTAAGCTCCACGCTCGTCCAAGCTCTGCGCTCACTCTCCAGTTCCACGCTCATTCACTCCAGTGAAGTCAGCCCAAGCTCCACGCACTTCTAAAACTCCTCTCCTTTCCTTAACACTCTCTTTCAATAAACACAACCTCCGGGTTTAACACTATTCCTGTGTCTGAGCGCCATATGTTACAATATTACTCTGTATTACTCTATATTACTCTTTATTACTCTGTATTGCTCTGTATTACTCTGTATTGCTCTGTATTACTCTATATTACTCTTTATTACTCTATATTACTCTTTATTACTCTGTATTGCTCTGTATTACTCTGTATTGCTCTATATTACTCTGTATTACTCTATATTACTCTATATTACTCTTTATTACTCTGTATTGCTCTGTATTACTCTGTATTGCTCTGTATTACTCTATATTACTCTTTATTACTCTATATTACTCTTTATTACTCTGTATTGCTCTGTATTACTCTGTATTGCTCTGTATTACTCTATATTACTCTGTATTACTCTATATTACTCTATATTACTCTTTATTACTCTGTATTGCTCTGTATTACTCTGTATTGCTCTGTATTACTCTATATTACTCTGTATTACTCTATATTACTCTTTATTACTCTGTATTACTCTGTATTGCTCTGTATTACTCTGTATTACTCTATATTACTCTTTATTACTCTGTATTGCTCTGTATTACTCTGTATTGCTCTGTATTGCTCTGTATTACTCTGTATTGCTCTGTATTACTCTATATTACTCTATATCGCTCTGTATTACTCTGTATTAGTCTATATTGCTCTGTATTACTCTGTATTACTCTATATTACTCTGTAGTACTCTATATTGCTCTGTATTACTCTATATTACTATATATTACTGTATATTGCTCTATATTACTCTATATTGCTCTGTATTACTCTATATTACTATATATTACTGTATATTGCTCTATATTACTCTATATTGCTCTGTATTACTCTATATTACTATATATTACTGTATATTGCTCTATATTACTCTATATTGCTCTGTATTACTCTATATTACTATATATTACTGTATATTGCTCTATATTACTCTATATTACTCTGTATTACTCTATATTGCTCTATATTACTCTATATTACTCTATATTACTATATATTGCTCTATATTACTCTATATCGCTCTATATCGCTCTATATCACTCTATATCACTCTGTATTACTCTGTATTACTCTATATTACTCTATATACGTGAATACTAGAAGTATTTAAATGCAAACGCTTATTTGCACAAGCCAGAGTTAATGAATCATTGCATTCTGAAACTTACCACTACGCAATTCATAGCGCAACACAAGGATGTTGCCATTCGCAGTGTTGCCATAAGGGGCAGTATAGTGTGCATTTGGTCAATTGTCTTCTTCTACTGTCATTTTTTTCTTTCAGGTAAACTACTGATAGGCTGGAGGAGCAATAGATTTAAGGGAATCTTGCAGAGCAAGTAAGTACACGTTAGTTAATTCAAAAGGAAATTATACTAACGATATTATATATTTTTTTTTCTCCCCTTTTCTCCCCAATTTGGAATGCCCAATTCTCAATGCGCTCTAAGTCCTCGTGGTGGCGTAGTGACACCTCAATCCGAGTGGTGGCATGTGGCTTGTTGAGCAGTTTACCGCAGAGACGTAGCGCATGTGGAGGTTTCACGCTCTTATCCGCGGCATCCACGCACAACTCACCATGCGCCCCACCGAGAGCAAGAACCACATTATAGTGACCACAAGGAGGTTACCCCATGTGACTCTACCATCCCTAGCAACCGGGCCAATTTGGTTGCTTAGGAGACCTGACTGGAGTCACTCAGCACACCCTGGATACAAACTCACGACTCCACGGGTGATAGTCAGAGTCAATACTCTCTGAGACACCAGACCCCCCTTTCTGCTCTTTTTCTAAAAAAAAAAAACTTACATTTCAAAAGTACAATAAAGGGTTTTCATTCTGATATGGATAGAAATTATTAGGAACAGGGACTAAAAACGATTCAAGGAACGAAATCCGAAAACAGACAAAATTTTAGTCTGTTTAACGGGATCCAGCTGGTACGTGATATCTGTGCATTATGTGTAAACCTCACTTCCCTGGCCTGAAGAGGTGCACTAGTGAATGACACTAGAGACAGTCGCCTTCAGCCTCCTCATTAGCACAGCCACCTCCCATACCGACTGACACCGGTTCGAATCCTGCTCTGAACATGTCGCGCAGGGCCGGTTACAATAAGAGTCATTAGTTCAGGACTTAGACTACAGTGGTCACACTGTGTGTTTTGTGCTGTAGATTCAAAATAACTGGCTTAGAAGAGTCATTCATTCGGGAATCAGACTACACTTGTCGACGGTGTGTTTTATGTTGTAGCTAAAAAAGTATTGGCTCAGAAGAGTAATTTGTTCAGGAATCAATATGCACTGGTCGCACTTTGTGTTTTATGCTGTATGTTATTTACTGTAGATTCAAAAGAATCGGCTCAGAACAGTTATTCGTTCAGGAATAGGACCACAATGGTCGCGTCATGTTTTTTGGTCTGTAGATTCAAAAGTACCGGCTCAGAAGAGTCATTCAAGATACGCATCCATATCGGTGGAAAAATGCACACTCAAGAACTGTTAACAGAACATAAAATCATTCAGTTTTAGTATTATTTATTATTATTTTTTATGGAACTCGGTTTCCAACCCTACAGTCTGATGTCATTACTTATTAAGTTCCACAAAGACATTCATGTTCAGTATTTCATCTATATTCTGGAGAACCCCTAATCTGACAAACCTATAATGCAACATGAAGAACTCAAGAACACCATACAGACAGGTTCTTAAGAAGAATCATTCAATGCTGTTCCTAAGATCCATTTAAGAACCATTACATTTGAAGAGTCTAGCATCATAATGAAGCTTACAGATTTTTAACAATCCATCAGTCATTTATTGGTCGTGTCTATAAATCACAACAGGTGCTCTGTGATTTAAACACACAGGAAGAGTGAGATAAGTTTACTCTCCGCTAACAGATCACGTTTGATGGTGTAAAACCATGTGCGTGTGTGTGTGTGTATATGTGTATGTGTATGTGTGTGTGTGTGTGTGTGTGTGTGTGTGTATTGTACACAGTTCTCAGCCAATCTAAGCAGACTCATTCTCTAAGATCAACATCACGACCACCTGAGAAAACAGAGTAATAGCACCTAAATTCTCCAAACTCCCTGTTGCACTCGCACATAAATAATACGAAATGTCAGTCTAATGTATACAGCCCAACAGAAACGTGCTAGTGTTTATATACATTTCAGACAGTGTATTAGTACAACTGCTTATTGTGCATGTGTCAAATGACCTCCAATCACTTGCAGACGTAACCAGCATATCCTCATTGCACCTTTAAAAACTGATAAAACGTGAATGTAAATGTATACACATATCTTGGATTATATATGTTTTCAATACACATCTGAATAAAAAAAATAAATAAATCATGAATGGAAAGAGTGCAAAAGTGCCCGCCCACTTTTTTAACCACCTTGGTTCCTGAAGTATTTTTCCTCATAGGGATTTCATCATATCCTTCAGAAAACAGATCTAAGCAAACTGATCTCGTGAAAATTCGTACATAATTTATGAGTTGGCTATTTTGTATGGTCTCGCATGATGTTGTTCGCATAAATTCATATGAGTTCATCACATGCAAAATCACGATTGTCTAATGCGGAAGTAAGCGTGATTTGCACGCACGAGGCGCTTAGGACATACTTACTAATATTATGCCCTTACCCAAACCCCTTATCTAAACTTAACCGATCAGTAGAGTGTGTAAACATGACAGGAAGCTGTTGTGTGGGACAGAAGCAAGTGGTTGTCATGTATTAGATGGAAACAACGTCTGGCGATGTCATTGGCTGTAGTGAAAGTTGTAGGAATTCGAGCAACTACAGTTGCACGTTATCAGACGAATTAGCCAAATTTAGAAAAGTCATACGAATCCTTATGATTTCGCCGTGAGAGTGTGTTGGTTCTAAGCCATGAAGCAAACCAACCAATTAATTGTGAGTACAGAAAAATATATTTTGATTTTATTGAAAAACATGCAGATACATATAAATCAAAAGTAATTTGAGAGTGTAGTGAGAGCGTCTCGATTGCGTCATTCACGCATGGGAGTTGGCGGTCGCTGCAGAGCTCTTTTGCCGCACTTTGTTTGCTGCGATTCTCTGATTGGTTGATCATTTCTCTTCAGGATCAAGTGTAGTGTAGTACTTCACCAGGAGTTCCACTATGAAACACCATTTTTATCAAATGAAGAGGAAATAAAATGGACTGATGGCTTCAGTAGTAGCATATACTATCGACTAACAATCACTGACATCATGTTGTTTAAAATCAGTTTGACTGTAAAGAAAATGAATGTGATATTTACTTCCGGCTCCAGACTGTTGCGCTCCACATTAGACCAGTCACAGTCAAATACTCCAGAAAGTCGTGGTGATGCAGTTTGGGTGTGGAAAACAGATAACAGTACAAATGTATGTTTTCATAGCTTTAGTTTGAGCAGAAGTTTAAGAGTGTTTTGCAATCGTTCTCATTTGTTTTTTCACTCTTTGTACAGTGTAGTTCGTATTCAATCACTTTAGATGTAGTTTGTAATTTTGTGTTTTTGTGAGTGTAGATGTAGCTCACATGTGCTCTCCATTATTCAACATCTGTTTTTATGCTCCAAATCATGTCGGAGAGTTACCAAAAATCACTCGCTCTCTGGTTTTGGAGAATACACACACAGGCTTCAGTGTGGGCACGAGCACACACACACACACACACACACGAACGCAAGCACGCAGGCACACACACACACACACACACACACATGTTGGTCATCATTATCCATTATCGACTTTACAAAGAAATAATGATTTTTATACTGTATGAACTATAGATTCTATCCCCTAAACCCAACACATCCCCTAAACCAAACACATCCCCTAAACCCAACACAACCCCTAAACCCAACACATCCCCTAATCCCAACCCAACCCCTAAACCCAACCCAACCCCTAAACCCGACACATCCCCTAAACCCGACACATCCCCTAAACCCGACACATCCCCTAAATCCGACACAACCCCTAACCCCGACACATCCCCCTAAACCCGACACAACCCCTAAACCCAACACAACCCCTAAACCCAACACATCCCCTAACCCAACACATCCCCTAACCCAACACAACCCCTAAACCCAACACATCCCCTAAACCCAACACTACCCCTAAACCCAACACAACCCCTAAACCCAACACATCCCCTAAACCAACACAACCCCTAAACCCAACACATCCCCTAAACCCAACACATCCCCTAAACCCAACACAACCCCTAAACCCAAAACATCCCCTAAACCCAACACATCCCCGAATCCCAACACATCCTCTAAACCCAACACTACCCCTAAACCCAACACTACCCCTAAACCCAACACATCCCCTAACCCAACACAACTCCTAAACCCAACACATCCCCTAAACCCAACACATCCCCTAAACCCAACACATCTCCTAAACCCAACACACCCCCTAAACCTAACACACCCCCTAAACCCAACACAACGCCTAAACCCAACACATCCCCTAATCCCAACACAACCCCTAAACCCAACACAACCACTAAACCCAACACATCCCCTAAACTCAACACAACCGCTAACCCCAACACAACCCCTAAACCCAACACAACCCCTAAACCAAACACATCCCCTAAACCCAACACAACCCCTAAACCCAACACATCCCCTAATCCCAACCCAACCCCTAAACCAAACACAGCCCCTAAACCCGACACATCCCCTAAACCCGACACATCCCCTAAACCCGACACATCCCCCTAACCCCGACACATCCCCCTAACCCCGACACAACCCCTAACCCCGACACAACCCCTAAACCCAACACATCCCCTAAACCCAACACATCCCCTAATCCCAACACATCCTCTAAACCCAACACTACCACTAAACCCAACACTACCCGTAAACCCAACACATCCCCTAACTCAACACAACTCCTCAACCCAACACATCCCCTAAACACAACACATCTCTTAAACCCAACACATCCCCTAAACCCAACACATCTCCTAAACCCAACACACCCCCTAAACCCAACACATCCCCTAAACCCAACACAACGCCTAAACCCAACACATCCCCTATACCCAACACACCCCCTAAACCCAACACTACCCCTAAACCCAACACTACCCCTAAACCCAACACATCCCCTAAACCCAACACATCCCCTAATCCCAACACATCCTCTAAACCCAACACTACCACTAAACCCAACACTACCCGTAAACCCAACACATCCCCTAACTCAACACAACTCCTCAACCCAACACATCCCCTAAACACAACACATCCCTTAAACCCAACACATCCCCTAAACCCAACACATCTCCTAAACCCAACACACCCCCTAAACCCAACACACCCCCTAAACCCAACACATACCCTAAACCCAACACAACACCTAAACCCAACACATCCCCTATACCCAACACACCCCCTAAACCCAACACATCCCCTAATCCCAACACAACCACTAAACCCAACACATCCCCTAAACTCAACACAACCGCTAACCCCAACACAACCCCTAAACCCAACACAACCCCTAAACCCAACACAACCACTAACCCCAACACATCCCCTAATCCCAACACAACCACTAAACCCAACACAACCCCTAAACCAAACACATCCCCTAAACTCAACACATCCCCTAATCCCAACACAACCACTAAACCCAACACAACCCCTAAACCAAACACATCCCCTAAACCCAACACAACCCCTAAACCCAACACAACCCCTAAACCAAACACATCCCCTAAACTCAACACAACCCCTAACCCCAACACAACCCCTAAACCCAACACATCCCCTAAACCCAACACAACCCCTAAACCCAACACAACCCCTAATCTCAACACAAACCCTAAACCCAACACACACCCCTAAACCCAACACAACCGCTAAACCCAACACAACCCCTAAACCCAACACAACCCCTAATCCCAACACAACCCCTAAACCCGACACAACCCCTAATCCCGACACAACCCCCAAACCCGACACAACCCCCAAACCCGACACAACCCCTAAACCCGACACAACCCCTAAACCCGACACATCCCCTAAACCAGACACATCCCCTAAACCCAACACAACCCCTAAACCCAACACACCCCCTAATCCCAACACACCCCCTAAACCCGACACATCCCCTAATCCCGACACATCCCCTAAACCCGACACATCCCCTAAACCCGACACATCCCCTATACCCGACACATCCCCTAATCCCGACACATCCCCTAAACCCAACACAACCCCTAATCCCAACACATCCCCTAAACCCAACACAACCCCTAAACCCAACACATCCACTAAACCCAACACATCCCCTAAACCCCACACATCCCCTAAACCCCACACATCCCCTAAACCCAACACAACGCCTAAACCCAACACACCCCCTAAACCCCACACATCCCCTAAACCCAACACAACGCCTAAACCCAACACACCCCCTAAACCCAACACATCCCCTAAACCCAACACAACGCCTAAACCCAACACACCCCCTAAACCAAACACATCCCCTAAACCCAACACATCCCCTAAACCCAACACATCCCCTAAAAAAACACAACGCCTAAACCTAACACATCCCCTAAACCCAACACAACGCCTAAAGCCAACACATCCCCTAAACCCAAGACAACCCCTAAACCCAACACATCCCCTAAACCAAACGCAATGCCTAAAGCCAACACAACGCCTAAACCCAACACATCCCCTAAACCCAACACATCCCCTAAACCAAACACATCCCCTAAACCCAACACATCCCCTAAACCCAACACAACCCCTAAACCCAACATATCCACTAAACCCGACACAACCCCTAAACCCAACACATCCCCTAAACCCAACACAACCCCTAAACACAACACATCCCCTAATCCCAACCCAACCCCTAAACCCAACCCAACCCCTAAACCCAACCCAACCCCTAAACCCGACACATCCCCTAAACCCGACACATCCCCTAAACCCGACACATCTACTAAACCCGACACATCCCCTAAACCCGACACATCCCCTAAACCCAACACTACCCCTAAACCCAACACATCCCCTAATCCCAACACATCCCCTAAACCCAACACATCCCCTAATCCCAACACATCCCCTAAACCCAACACTACCCCTAAACCCAACACATCCCCTAACCCAACACAACTCCTAAACCCAACACATCCCCTAAACCCAACACATCTCCTAAACCCAACACACCCCCTAAACCCAACACAACCCCTAAACCCAACACATCCCCTAAACCCAACACAACCCCTAAACCCAACACATCCCCTAACCCAACACAACTCCTAAACCCAACACATCCCCTAAACCCAACACACCCCCTAAACCCAACACAACCCCTAAACCCAACACAACGCCTAAACCCAACACACCCCCTAAACCCCACACATCCCCTAAACCCAACACAACGCCTAAACCCAACACACCCCCTAAACCCAACACAACGCCTAAACCCAACACACCCCCTAAACCAAACACATCCCCTAAACCAAACACATCCCCTAAACCCAACACATCCCCTAAAAAAACACAACGCCTAAACCCAACACATCCCCTAAACCCAACACAACGCCTAAAGCCAACACATCCCCTAAACCCAAGACATCCCCTAAACCCAACACATCCCCTAAACCAAACACAACGCCTAAAGCCAACACAACGCCTAAACCCAACACATCCCCTAAACCCGACACAACCCCTAAACCCAACACATCCCCTAAACCCAACACAACCCCTAAACACAACACATCCCCTAATCCCAACCCAACCCCTAAACCCAACACATCCCCTAAACCCGACACATCCCCTAAACCCGACACATCTACTAAACCCGACACATCCCCCTAAACCCGACACATCCCCCTAAACCCGACACAACCCCTAACCCAGACACATCCCCTAACCCCGACACAACCCCTAAACCCAACACATCCCCTAAACCCAACACTACCCCTAAACCCAACACATCCCCTAATCCCAACACATCCCCTAAACCCAACACATCCCCTAATCCCAACACATCCCCTAAACCCAACACTACCCCTAAACCCAACACTACCCCTAAACCCAACACATCCCCTAAACCCAACACATCTCCTAAACCCAACACACCCCCTAAACCCAACACAACCCCTAAACCCAACACATCCCCTAAACCCAACACAACCCCTAAAAACCAACACATCCCCTAAACCCAACACAACCCTTAAACCCAACACAACCCCTAAACCCAACACATCCCCTAAACCCGACACATCCACTAAACCCGACACATCCCCCTAAACCCGACACAACCCCTAACCCCGACACATCCCCTAACCCCGACACAACCCCTAAACCCAACACATCCCCTAAACCCAACACTACCCCTAAACCCAACACATCCCCTAATCCCAACACATCCCCTAAACCCAACACATCCCCTAATCCCAACACATCCCCTAAACCCAACACTACCCCTAAACCCAACACATCCCCTAACCCAACACAACTCCTAAACCCAACACATCCCCTAAACCCAACACATCTCCTAAACCCAACACACACCCTAAACCCAACACAACCCCTAAACCCAACACATCCCCTAAACCCAACACAACCCCTAAAAACCAACACATCCCCTAAACCCAACACAACCCCTAAACCCAACACATCCCCTAAACCCGACACAACCCCTGAACCCAACACAACCCCTAATCCCGACACAACCCCTAATCCCGACACAACCCCTAAACCCGACACAACCCCTAAACCCGACACATCCCCTAAACCCAACACACCCCCTAAACCCAACACATCCCCTAATCTCAACACATCCCCTAAACCCGACACAACCCCTAAACCCGACACATCCCCTAATCCCGACACATCCCCTAAACCCGACACATCCCCTAAACCCGACACATCCCCTATACCCGACACATCCCCTAATCCCGACACATCCCCTAAACCCGACACATCCCCTAAACCCGACACATCCCCTATACCCGACACATCCCCTAATCCCGACACATCCCCTAAACCCAACACAACCCCTAAACCCAACACAACCCCTAAACCCAACACATCCCCTAAACCCAACCCAACCCCTAAACCCAACCCATCCCCTAAACCCGACACAGCCCCCTAAACCCGACACATCCCCCTAAACCCGACACAACCCCTAAACCCAACACATCCCCTAAACCCAACACTACCCCTAAACCCACACAACCCCTAAACCCAACACATCCCCTAACCCAACACAACTCCTAAACCCAACACATCCCCTAAACCCAACACATCTCCTAAACCCAACACACCCCCTAAACCCAACACAACCCCTAAACCCAACACATCCCCTAAACCCAACACATCCCCTAAACCCAACACACCCCCTAAACCCAACCCAACCCCTAAACCCAACCCATCCCCTAAACCCGACACATCCCCCTAAACCCGACACAACCCCTAAACCCAACACATCCCCTAAACCCAACACTACCCCTAAACCCACACAACCCCTAAACCCAACACATCCCCTAAACCCAACACAACCCCTAAACCCAACACAACCCCTAAACCCAACACATCCCCTAAACCCAACACAACTCCTAAACCCAACACATCCACTAAACCCAACACATCCCCTAAACCCAACACATCCACTAAACCCAACACAACCCCTAAACCCAACACAACGCCTAAACCCAACACAACCCCTAAACCCAACACAACCCCTAAACCCAACACATCCCCTAAACCCAACACTACCCCTAAACACATGTCCTCTCACATGATGGGAACGCGGAGGAGCGTAAACAAGCCAGTTATGCCCTCCGTAAATCCATCAGCACAGCCAAACGCCAGTACAGGCACAAAATTGAAGGTCAGTTCAACACCACTGACTCCAGAAGTATGTGGAAGGGAATTAACATCATCACGGACTATAAACAGAATAAAAACTCTGCCATGAACACCGTTGCCTCTCTCCCAGACGAGCTTAATACATTTTATGCTCGTTTCGAGAACAACAACACCGCCCTCGCGGAGAGAGCACTCGCGGCCGATACTACAGATGATGGTTCACTCTCCATCTCTGTTGCGGATGTAACCCGATCCTTCCGACAGGTGAACGTTCGTAAAGCCGCGGGTCCAGACGGCATTCCGGGCCGCGTCATCAGAGCATGCGCGAACCAACTGGCTGGTGTTTTTACGGACATTTTCAACCTGTCCCTCTCCCTGTCTGTAGTCCCCACATGCTTCAAAACATCAACCATTGTGCCTGTACCGAAGCAATCAAAAATCACTTGCTTAAATGAGTGGCGTCCTGTTGCCCTCACCCCCATCATCAGCAAATGCTTTGAGAGGTTGATCAGAGATCACATCTGCTCTGTTCTGCCCA
Source organism: Moxostoma hubbsi (assembly GCA_032164185.1). Taxonomy (NCBI): domain Eukaryota; kingdom Metazoa; phylum Chordata; class Actinopteri; order Cypriniformes; family Catostomidae; genus Moxostoma; species Moxostoma hubbsi. Next base: position 26,163,928 of record JAVLUX010000037.1, on the reverse strand, counting down.
CCTCTTTGGACCCATTGCAGTTTGCCTACCGCAACAACCGCTCCACTGATGATGCTATTGCATCTACAATACACACTGCTCTTTCCCACCTGGAAAAAAGGAACACATATGTGAGAATGCTGTTTGTAGACTACAGTTCAGCATTTAACACCATAGTGCCCTCCAAGCTTGATGTGAAACTCCGGGCTCTGGGCTTAAACAGCTCGCTGTGCAGCTGGATCCTGGATTTCCTGTCAGGCAGACGTCAGGTGGTTAGAATGGGCAGCAACATCTCCTCATCACTGACCCTCAACACTGGAGCCCCGCAGGGCTGTGTTCTCAGCCCACTCCTGTATTCCCTGTACACACATGACTGTGTGGCGACACATAGCTCCAATGCCATCATTAAGTTTGCTGACGATACGACGGTAGTAGGTCTGATCACTGACAATGATGAAACGGCCTACAGAGAGGAGGTGCACACTCTGACACGCTGGTGTCAGGAGCACAACCTCTCCCTCAACGTCAGTAAAACCAAGGAGCTTGTGGTGGACTTCAGGAAGAAAGACAGAGAACACAGCCCCATCACCATCAATGGAGCACCGGTGGAGAGAGTCAGCAGCTTCAAGTTCCTCTGTGTCCACATTACTGAGGAACTCACATGGTCCGTCCACACTGAGGCCGTTGTGAAGAAGGCTCACCAGCGCCTCTTCTTCCTGAGACGGCTGAGGAAGTTTGGAATGAACCACCACATCCTCACATGGTTCTACACCAGCACCGTAGAGAGCATCCTGACTGGCTGCATCACCGCCTGGTACGGCAATAGCACCGCCCACAACCGCAAAGACCTGCAAAGGGTGGTGCGAACGGCCAGAAACATCATCGGAGGTGAGCTTCCCTCCCTCCAGGATATATATAACAGACGGTGTGTGAATAAAGCTCGGAGGATTATCAAAGACTCCAGTCACCCGAGTCATGGGCTGCTCTCACTGCTTCCATCAGGCAGGCGGTATCGCAGCATCAGGACCCGCACCACCCGACTACATGACAGCTTCTTCCCACAAGCAATAAGACTTTTGAACACATGATCTCTCACGATCAACAATCAGCACTGCACTTTATTAATCATCACTCTGTCAATATATTCTCCCAATTCAGTTAGTGTATATATATATATTTATACCCGTATCTAGTGTGTGTGTGTATTCTACATTGTGTGTATTGTGTACATTTGTTATGTAAATTGTTGTGTAGGTATGTGTACATTTGTTATGTAAATTGTTGTGTAGGTATGTGTACATTTGTTATGTAAATTGTTGTGTAGGTATGTGTACATTTGTTATGTAAATTGTTGTGTAGGTATGTGTACATTTGTTATGTAAATTGTTGTGTAGGTATGTGTACATTTGTTATGTAAATTGTTGTTTAAGTATGTGTACATTTGTTATGTAAATTGTGTTGTGTAAATATGTTGTTTATTGTAAAGTGGTTTATGTCTCGTCACTGTCATTACTGCAATGTTGCTCGGAACTGCACACAAGAATTTCACCTGCTGTTGCACTCGTGTACACAGTAGTGTGACAATAAAGTGATTTGATTTGATTTGATTTGTGATTTGATGATGTACCAACCTGTGTGTGGGGGTCCTTTGATACCATTAGATGTCCACAATTGTAATAATAGAATTTATCAAAGTTGCTTGTATACTGATTCTAAAGATTTCCAGAGTATATCTATTTACATTCACATTTCTAGATATCATTTTATCATATTTCTACCAGGTGAAACTTCCGAGGTAATGGATGTGGTTAATGGTCTGTTCGACCAAGCAATAATAGTGGTGCTTGTTAAACAACACTAATAAACACACTTGTCTAATACTAATTACTATTACTATTGCAAATGATTCAGTGGGTCTCTTAAAAATGTAATCAGATTACTTTACTGATTAATTAATCCAAAAATAGTTTCATTACTAATTAATGTTGTTTACACATTTAAATTTCAAAATAAATTACACTACTTTTTTACTTTGAAAAGTAATTATACAGATTATAGTAATTAATTTCTTTGCAATCAGATTACTGCTAATGAGCACACACACAAATCATTCAACTAATAATTTATTTTGTATATTTGATTAATTCAGTGGTCATTGCAGTAACACTTACAGAGACAGAAAACAAAACAGGTGAAAACAGGGAGATAAACTCACCCAGTAAGTGAGACAGATGAATATTCATCATGTAAAACAACATACATTTCATCAAACTGCATATTTACTCACGTATGTACAGTACACATTCATACAAATGCATGTCGATTTACACACAAATCCATACACACATCACATTTAGACTAATGGATGTGAATAGACACACAAAAGACATACACGTATGCATTCACACACAGGTATGTAAATATACAGTTGTGTGCAAATATTATGCACCCCTGGCAAAAAAATGAAAAAAAAAAAAAAAATTTAACACGTGCTCAGTTGGGATAGCAATGAAGGTTTTTGCCAAACTGAATAAAAATAAAAACACGGATTTATGCCAAGGGTGCCCAAACTTTTGCACACAGATACACTCACACAAGCAGTCAAAGACACAAGGTCTGCCGACTTCATCTGGTTGTTTGGAACTGAATTCAGTCACCATGCTGGCTTCCATACTGTGATTTCAGTTTCTCTTGTAAACCACATCCAGTACGGGTCACTAGACATTTTTGTGGATTCACCTTGGCTTCAAATTTGGTGAAAAAAACTAAGGCTTTTTAAAAAGGAACACTAGCGCACTGAGCCTGATCCCTTGAAAATTGCATGAATCACATTTTTACAAAATGACATTACGTTGTTCATAACACACATCGCATCAGTTCTGAGGTCAAACGTCCACTGTGGGGCGCTAAAAGCGAGTTAAATGTTCTCCCAAACAGATAAGGTTTTTAAGGTTAATGCTCTGATGAGTTTTAAAGCTACAAACGCGACCTCCCTCCCTTAAACCTAAACCTAAACCTAAACCGAAAAGAAAATGTGAGATAAAATCACATCATGACACTTTTGGCTCACGTGTCCATGAGTCAGGACTGATTAGAGGTCTGCAACCCGACCCGGGCCCGACGGGTCAGTTTGTCAAGTAGGACTTCAGGGTCGGAATCGGGTTTGCTCTCACTCACAGACATGTGTGAAAGGAAGAGTTAGGGGCCGTTCACTCCAAACTTCCGTTCTGTTTTCCCATTGTTTTCCTATGCAAACACAAGCTGGACGAATGTCTTCGTCTCGCTGTTTCTGCAGCGTCTCGTGCTCGGCACTGTCTAAACACCGTGTCAGGTTAAAAAACACCTGTCGGGACACCTGTGCATGGTTTCATACTTTGCACGGCGTCTAGATTGTTTTTAGCGTCATTGCCACAAAGATTCAACGTTCTGAACAAGTTCAGGATGCATAGACGGGACTGTTGCATTGTTTAATTTTCCAGATTGTTCTGCACCATGTTTCAGTGCATAAACGGTAAGGCAGTGCTTTTGTCCGTTCTGCTCTAGTGTACTGAGGGGCTGCCGTGCCTTGTTAATACTGTATGTTTACCGTTTCAGTACTGTTACGAATGTTGCCTATAGACCTACATAAAATACAGCCTACTGCAACAGAACTTGCTAGGAGAAGAAATTATAAAGACAGTGAGTGATTTCGGGTTCAACTCAGGTTCGGGCTTATAATCTGATGGTATCATTCGGGCCGGGTAGGGTCGGGCCACACAGACTCGGATTTCATTTTAAGGCTCGTGCAGACCTCTAGGACTCACACGTGCAACGCTCTATCACTTGAGCAACCGCACAATTCAATCGTGCTTGAACAAGCTTGTAAATGTAGTTGGTGATGTAATGCAACCGTTAATACAAGTCATGTACTAAAGTATACGTTTTTAGATGTCATCAGATATCATTGTGTGAGAAACAGAGCGAAAAGTAAGTCTTTATGAACTGATAATCTGCCGTTTTACTCACGATTTGTGTGAAAGGGAATAAAAGTCATGTTGTTGTAGCACCTCTAGTGTTCATATCACCAGGAAACTGCTGCGATACGTAAAACGAGTCACGTAAAAATCATTTGGCAAAAATTTAGGTGTAGTCACATAATTCTATCTTTAGTTTGCATCCCAAATTGCAAACGTTTGAACTATTCTACGTCATTTTGTATTGTAAGTAGTGCGAGTAATATGTTAACACTGAAAATGTAACAAAAAGTGTACTACGAGTACCCGGATAATACACTCCTTCAACCGGCAAAATGTTAGAATGATGGACACCGTACGTAGTGGAAGGGGCGGAGTTACCTGGCTGCGTTGTGGGTCTGACAAAACATGTAGCAACTGGCGAAACTTCAGTGAAGACCGGACCTTACAAATGTGCTTTACCATCACCCCACACTGTGTGAACATGTACATTGTTTGAGATAGAAGCGTTGACCTGCGGTTGGCTAACATGCTAATGCTAGCTGCAGCTCATTGCATGCGTTTGAAACGTCACATCCGTCTCCTGTTAAAAAAGTGTTCCATCTGGGACAATACTACACTACATGGCTGAATAGTCTGTTTTGTAAGTGCATAGGGTCTACTGTGTCATTCGGGACACAGCTTATGAAGCTAGGTTGAGTACAATGATTTCTGTGCAGTATATATCGCATATTTCTATTTAGCATGCAGTGCTGGGTAGTAACGGATTACATGTAATCTGGATTACATAATCAGATTACATAATCAGGTACTTGCAATTGAGTTCATTTACATTTTAAAATACTTGGAATAGGACTACAGTTACTTTTTTTTATCGATAACATGATGTTCATCATTTATTGATTATCCTCAAGGGCTGGACTGGGAAGAGAAATCGGCCCAGGATGTTACATAGAAATTGGCCCAAAAGTTGTTGAGCAGGGGAGGGAGGGGGGGGGTTTGCAGTCGGCCCCTGATCAACCCCAAAGTTTGTTAAAGTTACTTTAAGTTTCTTAAATTGCTGTTGTAGTTTGGGACGTATTTGTGATGCTGATTCACAAATATAACTGGTCCCAGTGGCAGATTTAGGCATGGGCGATATGGGCAGTTGCCCAGGGCGGCATTTTACAGGGGGCAGCAGCACCCCCCCCCAAACCCTGTCAACAACTTTTGGGGGCGTGGTGAAGCGGGTTTCGCCAAAGGTCTAAAATGGCGAAACTCCATGACCACATTTGTGTTAACGTGCCCCGCGAACCTGTCCATAATTTTGGAAATTCCAATAAGAAAAGCCTGTTAAACTCAAACATATCTGTCTTTGATGGAGGGCCTAAACCTCTGTCAGCATCACGGGGGGAAACATGAAAATATGAAAACTTCCCTCATATTTTACATTTGTGATCATTGTTCTGAATTTATGGATACAAGCACCAATCAACCGATTAAACCATGAAGAAAAAGGTCGAAAGTAATCCAAAAGTAATCCAAAAGTAATCAGATTACCTCGATTTGTAATCTATAAGATTACGTTACTGATTGCATTTTTTGTCATGTAATTTGTAATCAATACCTGATTACAATTCACAAGTAATCCACCCAGCACTGCAGCATGTTGTCATGTGACCTCACTACATCGCATGAGTAATTCAGCGTGCATGTACCATTTTGTAAATAGATATATGATTTTGCATATTTTCAGGCATTTTATATATACTTTTTGTTAGTCCAATTAAATAATGAGAAACACATTTTTTTTTTTAAATCTTAGTTGATCCGCTCAAGTCTGAACATCACCCTAATCTAAGCATTTAACAATGGTTTAAAGTGTTGGTTGTTTGGTGTGGGATATGAGGAGATTGTCTCTAGAAATACTGTAATATTTATGAGGACATTGTTGATGTAGTTGTGATTTTATCATCTGGAGCAGCTGGGATAGAAAAAGTTGCGGTTTCTCTCTCTCTCTCTCTCACACACACACACACACACACACACACTTTCGTTTTCCATTAAATGTTTTCATTCTGAACTCCGTGAACTTTCATTGCAACATTTCAGCGAGACTTGAATATATTTAAAGGGACAGTTCACCCAAAAATTAAACATCTCTCATCATTTACTCACCCTCATGCCATTCCAGATGTGCAACCTTCTTCCTTCTGCAGAACACAAATGAAGATTTTTATAAGAATATCTCAGCTCTGTAGGTTCATACAATGGAAGTGAATGGTGACCAGAAATTTGAAGACTCCAGTGATTTAATCCATGTCTTCAGAAGTGATAAGATAGATGTGGGTGAGAAACAGATCAATAATTAAGTCCTTTTTTACTATAGTGAAAGTGAAAGTGAAGATTTATAGGAAAAAAAGTACCTAAATATTGATCTGTTTCTCACACACTCCTATCACTCCTTCTGAAGACATGGATTAAACCACTGGAGTCGTACGGATTACTTTTATGCACAATTTATGTGCTTTTTAGAGCTTCAAAGTTCTGGTCACCATTCACTTGTATTGTATGAAGCAACAGAGCTGAAATATTCTTCTAAAAATCAAAAGAAAAGAAAGAAAGTTATACACATATGGGATGGCATGATGGCATGAGGGTGAGTAAATGATGAGAGTATTTTTATTTTTGGGTGAACTGTCCCTTTAAATATGTTAATGACATCAAGTCATGAGCATAAATACAGACACATTCTGAGGTCGGTGTGCATACTTTTACGGATTGTGTGAGAGTATAGTGTCTCTATAAATGTTTGTTAAAGTATTAAAATGTGCATACTACTTCAGCTAACTTTCCTGTTAGTCAAAAATGAATGCAAACAAGGATAAGTGCAATGCTGCACGAGATTTTGTCCAAAATGAGGTATTGAGAAGAAAACGAGGAACCTTACCTTTTGGAACAGCCAAAATTCAGTATGATGCCTTTAAATGCAGCCTACTGAGGCAGCTCAATAGGACTCTGGCTTTATGTTGTTAAATGACATTCACATCACTGTACACTCTGTTACATCACAATTACTGGACCAATGCTGCTTCATTGTATCCACACATACAAGACACATCCCACATCTATGAAAATGCTTTAAAGGGATAGTTCACCCCTAAAGTGAAAATTCGGTCATTTACTCACCCTCACGTCGTTCCAAACCCGTATGGCTAGGGCTGCATGATTACGGAAAAAAAATCCTAATTGTCAGTTATTTCCCTAGATATTGTAATTGTAATTGGAATTAATTTCGATTAATACAATTGACATTAAAATGCTTATTTTGGGTGGATCAACTGCATGCTGTATTTTTTAATGAGGGCGATCTTTCTTGTTTTTAAGAATTGTTTTGTCTTATCGTTATAATTTATTTAGTTTTACTGTATTTCTTGCAATATGTTCTAACGTATGTCTTGCCAATACAGCAATATAAATAGGATTTTATAACTAAATTAATGCTTTAAATTGGAGCTCTTAGAAGCACGAAGAAAGCCTCATTTGCATTTTGAATAAATTATGCACAGCAGCAAGCACGTTTTACGATTACTTAATTATGGCAGCTGTAACAGTAATCGTGATTATTTATTTGTTTAATTATGCAGCCCTGCGTATGGCAGTTTTCTTCTGTGGAACGCAATAGGAAATGTTTTGAAGAATGTTCATGCTGCTCTCTACCAGACAATGAACGTGGATGGGTATCGGGGATGATCAAGCTCCAAAACAGATAGAAAATCACTATGAATACATCTTTAAAGTAGTCCGTACCGATTGTGTTATATTTCAAGTCTTCTGAAGCCAAACGGTAGCTTTGTGTGAGAAACAGACTGAAATTTAAGTCGTTATTCACTGAAAAAACATGCTCACCATTCACTTTCACTGTATGGAAAAGAGCAGCTCGGGCATTCTGTTATACTTTTATTCCCTCCATTATTGTTCCACGGAAGAAAGTCACACGAATGACATGAGCGTGAGTAAATGATGACTTTTGTTGTTGTTGTTGTTGGTGGTGGTTGAACTATCCCTTTAATATGTTCTTTGCGAAATTATCTAGACATTAATGACACAGATTTAAGGTTTTCAAACCCGTACTAAGCAGCATGTAGTGAGCACCAGTGTGACCCTTTCATGAATTCGCAAAATTAAACCAGATGTGGACAGAATCGTTCCATTTGATTAGTAATCTGAGGATGTATTTCATTTTTGATTGATTGAATTGTGGGTTTGAGAGGAAATCAAATCAGTCCTTGAGTCTGCAGTGTGTGTGTGTGTGTGTGTGTGTGTGTGTGATTCAGTGGTCTTTTTAACGGTCCCTTTATAAGGCTGACCAACAGGACGATACATCAAACCCAGCAAAGAGTTCAGTCTCATGTACTAATGGTCGGGCGCCGCAGTCTCCCCCGTACACAGGACAGTGGTCAATATAGAGTTCACTTGCAATCCCATCATGCTTTGCTGCACTTGCCTTTCTTCTCTTTGCGCTGAAACTTGCGCAGTCGTCGAGTCCAAATGTCCCTCCACTGAATGACCAGGCTGTTTTTGTCCGCCAGCAGTCCGGGCCGTTCAGGGCTTGCTGCGCCCTCAGTAGTGCCCAGGATGAGGAAGCGTTTGCCCATGTGTATTCGTGGGCATTTACATGCCAGATCCTTCATTTGGACCCACAGCGCCTGATCGCCTCTCTTCAGCGGCTCGCCGCGACTCTTGTAGACGGAAATCACATTAACAGCAAATTTGGCCCAGTCGCCGACGGTCTCCATGTCCAACACGCTCACCTGGACAGCTACACACACACACACACACCTATTTATTAGACACAAACTGTGCACCTGAACAGGTTAATTCAACATTGCAATCATAATGAAAACTTTGGGATTTTCCCGTGACTAAAAACAGAAATTAAATGATCGTTTTACCGAAGTCCTTTTTGCAGTATTTCTTCATGTTGATCTTGAGATTCCCCTTCAGTGGTTTGCAGTAAGATTCACAATCTGAAGACACACAAGACACGATTCAGTAATACTCGTCTCTCTATCTCTCCTTCCTTCACTCCGTTCTGTTTCTTTTTCTTCCTTTCTTTTTCCTTCCTTCCTTCTTTCCTTCCTTCCTTCCTGTCTCTTTATTATTCCTCTCTTTTTCCTTCCTGCCTTCCTTCCTGTCTCTTTTTTATTCCTCTCTTTTTCCTTCCTTCCTTCATTCCTATCTCTTTTTTATTCCTTTCTTTTTCCTTCCTTCCTTCCTGCCTTCCTTCCTGTCTCTTTTTTATTCCTCTCTTTTTCCTTCCTTCCTTCATTCCTATCTCTTTTTTATTCCTTTCTTTTTCCTTCCTTCCTTCCTGCCTTCCTTCTTGTCTCTTTTTTATTCCTTTCTTTTTCCTTCCTTCCTTCCTTCCTTCCTTCCTTCCTGTCTCTTTTTTATTCCTCTCTTTTTCCTTCCTTCCTTCCTTCCTTCCTTCCTGTCTCTTTTTTATTCCTTTCTTTTTTCCTTCCTTCCTTCCTGCCTTCCTTCCTGTCTCTTTTTATTCCTCTCTTTTTCCTTCCTTCCTTCCTTCCTTCCTGTCTCTTTTTTATTCCTTTCTTTTTCCTTCCTTCCTTCCTTCCCTCCTGTCTCTTTTTTATTCCTCTCTTTTTCCTTCCTTCCAGTCTCTTTTTTATTCCTTTATTTTTCTTTCCTTCCTTCCTTCCTGCCTTCCTTCCTGTCTCTTTTTTATTCCTCTCTTTTTCCTTCCTTCCTTCGTTCCTGTCTCTTTTTTATTCCTTTCTTTTTCCTTCCTTCCTTCCTTCCTGCCTTCCTTCCTGTCTCTTTTTTATTCCTTTCTTTTTCCTTCCTTCCTTCCTTCCTTCCTTCCTTCCTGTCTCTTTTTTATTCCTTTCTTTTTCCTTCCTTCCTTCCTTCCTGCCTTCCTTCCTGTCTCTTTTTTATTCCTTTCTTTTTCCTTCCTTCCTTCCTTCCTGCCTTCCTTCCTGTCTCTTTTTTATTCCTCTCTTTTTCCTTCCTTCCTTCCTGCCTTCCTTCCTGTCTCTTTTTTATTCCTTTCTTTTTCCTTCCTTCCTTCCTTCCTTCCTGTCTCTTTTTTATTCCTTTCATTTTCCTTCCTTCCTTCGTTCCTATCTCTTTTTTATTCCTTTCTTTTTCCTTCCTTCCTTCCTGCCTTCCTTCCTGTCTCTTTTTTATTCCTCTCTTTTTCCTTCCTTCCTTCCTTCCTTCCTTCCTTCCTTCCTTCCTGTCTCTTTTTTATTCCTCTCTTTTTCCTTCCTTCCTTCCTTCCTTCCTATCTCTTTTTTATTCCTCTCTTTTTCCTTCCTTCCTTCCTTCATGTCTCTTTTTTATTTCTCTCTTTTTCCTTCCTTCCTTCCTTCCTTCTTGTCTCTTTTTTATTCCTCTCTTTTTCCTTCCTTCCTTCCTTCCTTCCTGTCTCTTTTTTATTCCTCTCTATTTCCTTCCTTCCTTCCTTCCTTCCTGTCTCTTTTTTATTCCTCTCTTTTTCCTTCCTTCCTTCCTTCCTTCCTTCCTTCCTGTCTCTTTTTTATTCCTCTCTTTTTCCTTCCTTCCTTCCTTCCTTCCTTCCTTCCTGTCTCTTTTTTATTCCTTTCTTTTTCCTTCCTTCCTTCGTTCCTATCTCTTTTTTATTCCTTTCTTTTTCCTTCCTTCCTTCCTGCCTTCCTTCCTGTCTCTTTTTTATTCCTCTCTTTTTCCTTCCTTCCTTCCTTCCTTCCTTCCTTCCTGTCTCTTTTTTATTCCTCTCTTTTTCCTTCCTTCCTTCCTTCCTTCCTATCTCTTTTTTATTCCTCTCTTTTTCCTTCCTTCCTTCCTTCATGTCTCTTTTTTATTTCTCTCTTTTTCCTTCCTTCCTTCCTTCCTTCTTGTCTCTTTTTTATTCCTCTCTTTTTCCTTCCTTCCTTCCTTCCTTCATGTCTCTTTTTTATTCCTCTCTTTTTCCTTCCTTCCTTCTTTCCTGTCTCTTTTTTATTCCTCTCTTTTTCCTTCCTTCCTTCCTTCCTGTCTCTTTTTTATTTCTCTCTTTTTCCTTCCTTCCTTCCTTCCTTCCAGTCTCTTTTTTATTCCTCTCTTTTTCCTTCCTTCCTTCCTTCCTGTCTCTTTTTTATTCCTCTCTTTTTCCTTCCTTCCTTCTTTCCTGTCTCTTTTTTATTCCTCTCTTTTTCCTTCCTTCCTTCCTGTCTCTTTTTTATTCCTCTCTTTTTCCTTCCTTCCTTCCTTCCTTCATGTCTCTTTTTTATTCCTTTCTTTTTCCTTCCTTCCTTCCTTCCTGCCTTCCTTCCTGTCTTTTTTATTCCTTTATTTTTCCTTCCTTCCTTCCTTCCTTCCTTCCTTCCTGTCTCTTTTTTATTCCTCTCTTTTTCCTTCCTTCCTTCGTTCCTGTCTCTTTTTTATTCCTCTCTTTTTCCTTCCTTCCTTCCTTCCTGTCTCTTTTTTATTCCTTTCTTTTTCCTTCCTTCCTTCCTGTCTCTTTTTTATTCCTCTCTTTTTCCTTCCTTCCTTCCTTCCTTCCTGCCTCTTTTTTATTCCTCTCTTTTTCCTTCCTTCCTTCCTTCCTTCCTTCCTTCCTGTCTCTTTTTTATTCCTCTCTTTTTCCTTCCTTCCTTCCTTCCTTCCTGTCTCTTTTTTATTCCTCTCTTTTCCTTCCTTCTTTCCTGTCTCTTTTTTATTCCTCTCTTTTTCCTTCCTTCCTTCCTTCCTGTCTCTTTTTTATTCCTCTCTTTTTCCTTCCTTCCTTCCTTCCTTCCTTCCTGTCTCTTTTTTATTCCTCTCTTTTTCCTTCCTTCCTTCTTTCCTGTCTCTTTTTTATTCCTTTCTTTTTCCTTCCTTCCTTCCTTCCTGTCTCTTTTTTATTCCTGTCTCTTTTTCCTTCCTTCCTTCCTTCTTGTCTCTTTTTTATTCCTTTCTTTTTCCTTCCTTCCTCCCTTCCTCCCTTCCTTCCTTCCTGTCTCTTTTTTATTCCTCTCTTTTTCCTTCCTTCCTTCCTTCCACTTTTTCTTTTTACTTCAAAAATTCAACAAAGATATTCAACTTGATTGCTGTTTGTTTTGTCTCCTCTCAAGCATGCTCTTCACTGACACTTGTGTCCACTTGTTTATTTAACAAGTGCACTATGAAGAAACGTCATTAGGGGCAAGATTGTTTGATGTGGTGGAAATGATGCCAAAACTGCAGGACCATCGTCATTTTTGACAAATACTTTTGAAATGGTTTCTGTTTATTTCACTCTTTGTTTAGAGTATCCTGCTTTTAAATTTTTTTTTTATATATATAATATAATTTTACATTTAAATTTTCATTGAAAGTCTGGGACAAGGCTAAAACAGTAAAATCTATAAATAAACAGCATTAGAAAAGTAACAAAAATAAATGATGAAGGCCTGGTACAAAGTTTCCAGTTCAGTTTTAATGAGACCTTCATATAACAAAGAGATCATTTTAATCATTTAATTAAAAATCAACTCCTGAGACATGCGATTTCTGATAAATAAGACTCGGTCTAAACTCTACTGCCACTGCTCTTCTGATATTGTGAGTGTTTTAGAGTGTGCAGAATAGCTGGCAAGACTTTGTGTGTGTGTGTGTGTGTGTGTGTGTGTGTGTGTGTGTGTGTGTGTGTGTGTGTGTGTGTGTGTGTGGAGTCACTTTCAAGAAGTGGTCATGTGGCACAGTGTGTAAAGTGTTCATTGACCCAAAAGAGCTGTTTCTGAACACACATACACACACACACACACACACACACACACACACACACACACACACCTTTGTCTCACTTTCACTCACGACAAGGACAAATTGTGAGCTGTCCGCCCCATTCCACCACTGTTTCAACTAAACAGAGCGAAACAACAAACACAACTGAGCTTTATTATGTGTCTCTGTTTCTAAACACCATGTTGTGTGTGTGTGTGTGTGTGTGTGTGTGTGTGCGTCTGTGCGTGTCTGTGTGTGTGCGTGTGTGAGTGCGTGCGTGCGTGCGTGCCTGTGTGTGTGTGTGATTGTGTGCGTGTGAGTGTGTGTGACTGTACACGTATGTGTGCGAGTGCAAGTGCGTGCATGCACGTGTGTGTGTGCGTGAGTGCGTGTGGGTGTGAGCGTGTGTGTGTGTGTGTGTGTGTGTGCACGTGTGTGTGTGCGTGTGTGCTTGTGAGTGTGTGTATGAGTGTGTGTGTTTGTGTGTGTGTGTGACTGTGCACATATGTGTGCGCGGGCGAGTGCGAGTGCGTGCATGCACGTGTGTGTGCGTGAGTGCGTGTGGGTTTCAGCGTGTGTGTGCTTGTGAGTGTGTGTGTGTGTGTGTGTGTGTGTTTGTGTGCGAGTGCGTGCATGCATGCATGTGTGCGTGAGTGCGTGTGAGTGTGTGTGTGCGCGTGTGTGTGTGTGTGAGTGCATGTGAGTGTGCTTGTGAGTGCATGTGTGTGAGTGTGCTTGTGAGTGCATGTGAGTGTGTGTGTGCGCATGTGTGTGTGTGTGTGTGAGTGCATGCGAGTGTGCTTGTGAGTGCATGTGTGTGAGTGCATGTGAGTGTGCTTGTGAGTGCATGTGTGTGAGTGCATGTGAGTGTGCTTGTGAGTGCATGTGTGTGAGTGTGCTTGTGAGTGCATGTGTGTGTGTGTATGTGTGTGTGCGTGTGCTTGTGAGTGCGTGTGTGTGCTTGTGAGTGCGTGTGTGTGTGTGCGCGTGCGTGTGCAGGTGTGTGTGTGTGTGTCCAAACCTGAAGGTTTCTCTGTTGTGCTGATCACAGCTGTTGGCTTTATAACAGGAATCTCTGAAAGACAAAACGGTCAATGTTTGAAATAACGTGAAGGTGTGAGTATGGTTTAATTTTTGGGGAAAAAATTGTGCTGAAATGTGAGCAACATCTGACAAAACCTCCTTTTGCCCATACAAAAATCTGATAGAGTGATATATATAACACACATATACAATATGGATGTTCATGTATGGTTTACTCTGATCTTTGCAACACATATTTCAAAACACTACAGAAATGGCCTTTTCATGTATGCACATGTACAAACCATAGTGTAATTTGAATATGTGTGTGTGTGTGTGTGTGTGTGTGTGTGTGTGTGTGTGTGTGTCTGACTCACTAATGCAGGGGGCGACAGGTGACCGGCTCTGTTGATATCCTTTAGCACAGCGGTTGCAGGTGATGCCTGTCACCCCGTCTTTACAAGGGCACTGACCCGTCGTCTGGTTACATGTCTTACCTGCGGCTCCCACCGGATGGCAGTCACATGCTAAAGACAGACAGAGAGAGACAGAGAGATACAGAGAGAGAGACAGATGATCAGTTCTGGCAAAGAGACACACAGGAAGTCCAAATACTCCCATTAATGGCCTCAGTCCCCGTCTGGTCCCGTAAATGTTGCCATGACACTCAATCTGTTACACACACTTCCCGTAACGACTCACACACACACACAAATTGCTCTCTCAGTTGTATCTAATTTAAAGCGAGAGCATAATGGTAAATAAATGAATGATTTGACATTCTATATGATATTCCAGACACAGTTGCAACAAGAAATGTTTCACCTAATAACAAAAACCCTCATGTCTGTCTTATAATGAGTGTTGTGTGTCTCCGTATTGCCCACTCCAGTGTTTGAGTGTGTGTGCACTGATGCGAGCATGTGTTTCCTTTCTAGTGTCAAGACCTCGTGAAAACACACACAGTTACGAGACGAGGTTTGAACAGCTGTGGTATTTGCAGGTGAGAGGTAAAGGGGTCCCAAGTTAGAACAGCTGTGACTTCATTTGTGTGTGTGTGTGTGTGTGTGTGTGGAATTTGAGGAATTCTCAGGTGCTGTATCAGAGCAATACTGATAAGACTTCTGAGCGCTCAACACGGGCGTTATCGAATTAACAATGACAGCAATACAAAAGAGTTCTTGATTGACAGACGTTCACACATTCAATCTGCCTGACTCTCTCACCAACACACACACACACACACACACACACAATGCATCATTTTATTCATTACAAACCAGCAGAGAGCAGCATAAACAGCTACATTTTTGCATTTTGATTTTGAATGAAGTGTCACTGTTTTTAGGCTGTGCAAATGATGCCAAAACTGTCCTGGTTGGTTGCTAGGGTGTTGCTACCTGATTGCTGGTGTGTTCTGGGTGGTTGCTTATTGACTCAAGTACATAAGGTTGACATTTTAAAAGTTTTTTGGTCAAATAAATAAATAAATAAATAAATAATGTATCCTGGTCCTATGTACTTGTGTATTTATTTGTGTGGGTAAAGTTGTTGAGACATTTCATATTTTACCACCAAACATGGAAACTGACTATACAACTGTTATAAAGCCTTTATTACACTGTCACCCAAACCCTACTCCATTTTCAGTATGTCTGCAACACTTTAGAATTTAATACTATATATAGCGACCATTAAAATAAAAATATTCTCAATCCCTATCCAGAAACCCCTGGATAAGGGCCGAGTGGGTCAGTGGACTGTTACGAAATGAGCCGACGAAGAGTGAGGATCTAGATGCAGCCTTTTATTAAACGTAAAACAAAGGAAAACACTGGAACCAAGAAATATCCACGATGGGAAAACACTATAAAAATAACCACGAGGGGTAGAGGCAGGAACACGGTGACAGGCAGAGACGACATTCAACAACTGACAAAGACTGATAAAACAACAGGGCTTAAATACACAAGGAAATGATGATTAAATTAGTCACAGGTGAAGACAATGACAGACAGATGGCAGTGATGAGGGCAGGGAATTATGGGAACTGAAGTCCGGGAGAGATGACAAGGGAGAAACACAAGGCAGACAACCGGGAATCGTGACATGACCCCCCCTCAAAGGAGCGGCTTCCAGACGCTCCTAAAAGAAAAATAACAAGAACAAACAAAACAAAAACAAAAAACAATTGTCCAAGGAGTGAGGGAGGGGCTCGGGGCAGACAGACCAAGGGGGCACAAGGGGCAAACCGGCAGTCCAAGAGGGGCACAAGGGGCAAACAGGCAGTCCAAGGGGGGGGCACATGGGGCAAACAGGCAGTCCAAGGGGGGGGCACAAGGGGCAAACAGGCAGTCCAAGGGGGGGCACAAGGGGCAAACAGACAGTCCAAGGGGGGGGTGACTGAGTCAGGAGGTCGGGGAGGCGGCCAGAGGACAGGGAGTGGGTCAGGAGGCCTGGGAGGCGGCCACAGGACGGGAACTGGGTCAGGAGGCCTGGGAGGTGGCCACAAGACCACAGCCAGGGAGAACTCCGAGGGCGGAGCCGTGGAAAGCAGAGCCATGGGAGATTCAGGTGGTGGAGCCATGGAGGGTGGAGCCGTGAAAGGCGGAGCCGTGGAAGGTGGAGGCATGGAGGACTTCAGGGTCAGAGCCGTGGGAGGTGGAGCCGTGGGGGCAGAGCCATGGCGGACTTCTGAGGTGGAGCCGTGGAAGTCTCTGGGGGCGTGGAAGGCTCTGGAGGCGAGGCCATAGAAGGGGACGCCGTGAAGGCGGAGACACGGAGAACTCCAAGGGCAGAGCCGTAGAGGGCTCAGGTGGCAGAGCCATGGGAGGTGGAGCTATGGAAGGCCCAGGAGGCAGAGCCGTAGAAGATTCTGGAGACAGAGGCGTTGAAGGTGGAGCCATGGAAGGCACAGGAGGCGGAGTCGTAGAAGGTTCTGAAGGTGGAGGCGTGGAAGGTGGAGCCATGGAAGTTTCTGAAGGCGGAGCCGTGGAAGGCTCAGGTGACTGAGGCGTGGAAGGCTCAGGTGACTGAGGGGTGGAAGGCTCGAGAGGCGGAGCTCTGGGAAGCTCGAGAGGCGGAGCTGTGGAAGGCTTGGGAGGCGGAGCTGTGGAAGGCTCGGGAGGCGGCGCTCTGGAAGGCTCGAGGGGCGGAGCTCTGGAAGGCTCGAGGGGCGGAGCTCTGGGAAGCTGAGCCCTGGGAGGCTCGAGAGGCGGAGCCCTGGGAAGCTCGGGAGGCGGAGCCCTGGAAAGCTCGGGAGGCGGAGCCCTGGAAAGCTCGGGAGGCGGAGCTCTGGGAGGCTCGAGAGGTGCTGGCGCTACTGGCTCTGGCTCTGGGACGGTCGAGGCTACAGGCGCTGGCTCTGGCTCTGGGACGGTAGAGGCTACAGGTGCTGGCTCTGGCTCTGGGATGGTAGAGGCTACAAGCGCTGGCTCTGGGACGGTAGAGGCTACAGGCGCTGGCTCTGGGATGGTAGAGGCTACAGGCGCTGGCTCTGGGAACGGACGAGGCGGGCAGCTCGTTGGCCGTGGCAGGCGTGGGCGTTGGCTCGTTGGCCGTGGCAGGTGTGGAGGGACAATCCATGGAAGGCTGGGGTGCGACCACTGTGGGAGGAGATGTAAAGCCCTCTTCAACAACACCCACAGTGAACGGAGAGCCGCTAACTCTAAGGGTTTCCTCCACAAAGTCCTGGAGCGACCAATTAGGAGTCACCGGTGGCAGCAGCTCCCTCAGCGAACTGTTGAGATTCCCTCTGAAGGAGGACACCAAGGGAAACTCTGGGAAGTCCGAGATGTACGCCAGCTCCAGAAACTCTCTAATGTGATCCTCCACCGGCCGGTCCTCTTGTTTGAGGCAGAGGAGTTGGTAGTTGGCCTGTTGAACTGCTAGATCCATTGGCGGGTCAGATGTTCTGTTACGAAATGAGCCGACGAAGAGTGAGGATCTAGATGCAGCCTTTTATTAAACGTAAAACAAAGGAAAACACTGTAACCAAGAAATATCCACGATGGGAAAACACTATAAAAATAACCACGAGGGGTAGAGGCAGGAACACGGTGACAGGCAGAGACGACATTCAACAACTGACAAAGACTGATAAAACAACAGGGCTTAAATACACAAGGAAATGATGATTAAATTAGTCACAGGTGAAGACAATGACAGACAGATGGCAGTGATGAGGGCAGGGAATTATGGGAACTGAAGTCTGGGAGAGATGACAAGGGAGAAACACAAGGCAGACAACCGGGAATCGTGACATGGACATAGTTCCTCCCCACCCCTTTCCTCTTCTACATGCTACCACATATCGTAATTGTTTCCTCTTCCTACTTTCTCACTCCTGCACACGCCACTTTTTATCCTTCCTTCTTAACCATAGCCAGAAGCTCCCTTTTTCTACTCCCTTTTACATGCATGGGGTAAGCGGCAGCAGCCCTCCATCCATTTTCCCTGCACTCTCCAGTGAGATCAGCATATTTTAGCTTCTTCCTCCCATAGCCTGCCTCCAGTCCCTCTTCCCATTGGACAGTAAGTTCAATCATTATGACTTTCCAAGCTGAGACCGGCCATAACACCATGTCTGGCCTCGAGGAGGTAATGGCGACCGCAGCAGGAACTATTAGCTGCTGGCCAAGGTCGACCACCTTTGACCAATCTCTTCCATATGCCTGGACTGGCCTTTCCTCCCTCCGTGCTGTGCCTTGGGGTAAGTGGCAGCAGCCCTCCATCCATCCATTTTCCCTGCACTCGCCAGTGAGATCAGCATATTTTAGCTTCTTCCTCCCATAGCCTGCCTCCAGTCCCTCTTCCCATTGGACAGTAAGTTCAATCATTATGACTTTCCAAGCTGAGACCGGCCATAACACCATGTCTGGCCTCGAGGAGGTAATGGCGACCGCAGAAGGAACTATTAGCTGCTGGCCAAGGTCGACCACCCTTGACCAATCTCTTCCATATGCCCGGACTGGCCTTTCCTCCCTCCGTGCTGTGCCTTGTGCGGCACCACCCTTTTTAACAAACTTAATGTACTTCCTCTGAGGAGCTACAGGAAAACATGACAAAAAAACTGGGCCTCGTTCACTAACCATGCGTGAAATCTAGAATACTCTGGATTCATTATCATAAGAACGAAGATAAGAACAAATGAATGTGCATACGAACCTGTTGTAAATCATACCCAGTCAGAAACGTTTCATTACCTTTGCAGGCCTTGCGGTGTGTGATGGCTTTGGCCATGTCTCTGTAGAATCCCTCTTTGCAGTAATGACAGTGTCGTCCAGCGGTGTTGTGTCTGCAGTTCATACAGACTCCTCCACTCTTACGGCCAGAGAGCTTATATAACTCCATATTAAAGCGACAGCGCCGCGCGTGCAGGTTACAGTTACACGCTGCAGAGAGACAGAGAAGGTGGATGAGAGAGAAGAGTTATTGATACAAGTTATGCAAAGATTACTGGAATGAAGGATCTCTTCCTCAAAGAACTTTTTAGTTCAGAAAACAGTCTTTGTTCTAATCTAACGCTTTAAAAAACAAAACACTAGTCTGGTTCAATCTCCAAAGAACAATGTAGCAACTCTAGAACTAGTGGTCGACCGATATATCGGTTTTACAGATTAATCGGTGCCGATTGTTGCTTTTAAAATCGGCTTATAGTATTTTTTGTGTTCCTCTCTGGCCAAAACCCTTCATCTGGGGAATAAATGGTCTACGAAAAGCTTAATTTGGTGAATATTTACATATAGAGCATTATAACGAAGCCGATACATTGCCACCATTACCGGTTATTGGACTATTTCATGTTATTAATGCAAATTGTAATAAAAAGACACATGTGACAATTGACAAGTGATCACAGATGATCAGGGCTTGACTTGTAATCTGGCATACCGGGCATTTTCCCGGTGGGCCGACGCACTTTTGGGCTGTTCACTTTCGGGCCGATGTTTCGGGCGCGCAATGTTCCCAATGGGCTGAGATTAGTTAAAACGGCGCCGTGTTATGCAGAACCCCCCCCCCCCCCCACTCCAACAAGTTTTGGCTCCCCCCCCCCCCTCAACAAGGCCAATGTAAAATCCCAGGCCGATTTCTCTTCCCTGTCCAGCCCTGCTGATGATGTCCTATTGATGAATGATGATTGATATTGTTGATCAGTTACTGTTAATAACTTTATAGTGATTCTATTTTAGATGATTGTATAAGAGTGCATGTTTTTACCCCTTGTGTGTTTGTTTGAGCTGGAAGCACAGACTTTTCAAAATAAGAGTCCCCATGTATTTCAGGCATGTTTAAAATTACAAGTCACACGTTATACACCAAATCTTCATTTTTTCTGGTTATTATTGGGGTTTTGGTTGCACAACAAACAAGCATTTGGGATTGTATTCATTTTGGAATCTTGCAGCCTTTATGTCTGTGTCTGTCTTTTTTTCAACATTGTATAAATCAAAATACTATATATATATATATATATATATATATATATATATATATATAGTCTGATTATCTGGTTATCTGCCTTTTCCACCACCTTAATTATCAGTATCTGCAAAATCCATTATTGGTCGACCTTAACAGAACCCTATATAGCCAAAAATTATTCTTGATAAGAATTAAGTTCTCCATTTAACATTTATTTTTAAAGGCAACATTAAACAGGATTAACAACCAGGGTCTGAAATGAACGGTGGATGAAAGTGACAAAAATGCCCCCAAAATAAAAAATGTGTTGGCAAAAAAAATACCCCAATAATTGTTAACATCTGATGTCTTTTTGTGAACCTCTTATGGTGCGTTCATATACAATGTAGAGCGAGCGTTTCGCACAGCACGATTACCAAGTCGTAGAAGCCCCTCCTCCTGTCCTTTTCCGGAAGAGAAGGGGGAACACTCGCGGGTTCGCGTTACTCATGCGAACGTGAGTTTAAACACACATTTATAATCCAGCGGTCAAACTCGTGCGAGCAATGCTAGGTGAAAATTTTCTTCGCGTTGTATGTGAACGCACCATAAGTTCTATAGCGTGACAGCCACCTCTATAGGTTAAAGAAAAACAGACACGTGGGCATTTGCAGTATCTACTGTAAATCTTTCATTACTGAAAATATTAATATCCTCAATTCAATAGATATTGTGTTATAAGTGTTGTAAATAGAGGCGACGGTATGCAAAGGAAAATGCAGCTATATTGAAACATGCCCCGTCAACACATATGTCACGATTCCCTGTTGTCTGCCCTGTGTTTCTCCCTTGCCATCTGTCCCGGACTACACTTCCCATAATTCCCTGCCCTCATCACTGCCAGCTGTTCCTTCATTGTCCTCACCTGTGGTTCATTTAGTCATCCTCCCTTGTGTATTACTCAAATATCATCTGGGAAATATTTATATACCAAACCCTTCATACGGTGAACATATAGGCAATAAAAGTATTTCATTTGGTAAATACTTATACATATTTCCTTGTATTGGAGCCGAGTCTCTGTCATTTCAAAATAAGAGTTCCAGGTGTTTATAGTTAAAAGTCCCACGTTATGCAAACCTTTTTCTGGCTATTATTGGGATTTTTTTTTACTGACAAAATGCATCTGGGATGTTATTTATTTTGCACTCTTGTCCAAAAAAAAGTTTAAGCATTGCTATGCAGTTGCTATGTATTGCTAGGTGGTTGCTAGGGTGTTGTGGGTGGTTGTCAGGGCATTGGTATAAAAAAAATATGCCCCCATATTTTGTTCAAAACTGATTTTTCTTCCTTTTTGTTATT
>JAVLUX010000037.1:26115000-26140000 GCA_032164185.1 Moxostoma hubbsi | reverse complement strand
GCAAATAAATTACAAATGTAAAATAATCTAAAACTGTAATAACGCTGCCTTGAGAGTGGTACTTCATCTGAAGTTGTTCCGAGGTTCCTTCTCACCCGTCACCCCTTCTCTATTATGAGAGCTTTCCAAACACAGCTGAAAGCATTCAAACCTATTAACCTGAGGTTAGAGCAGACCCACAACTCCACATTCATTTGTGTACAGCCGCACCGTTGGGTTGATGGAGCATGCTATACCTGTATGCACAGAACTACACCTAAAAAACACTCAGAAACATCATTTACATTTCTGTAAATACTATACATCTCGCAGTAAAGGGAATTATACCAGTGCATTTATGAACAGATTAGAACAGATATACAAACACATAACCCAGTATGTTGCCTTACTATAATACTGATGTATAGGCAAGCAATTTCAAAATACCAAGTAGATTTTTACATATCAGTGCAAAAAAGACTGTGCAAAAAAAGACTGCAATTCTAGTGTTTTGTCAGTGGTTGCCAGGGCATTGCTAATTGGTTACTAGGGTGCTCTGGGTGGTTGTTAGATGTTCCTAGGATGTTGTGGGTGGTTGTCAAGGTATACTATGCTGTTGCTAGGGTGTTCTGGGTGGTTGTCAGGCATTGCTGTGTGGTTGCTAGGGTGATGTGGGTCATTGTCAGGGCATTGCTATGTGTTTGCTAGGGCATTTTGGGTGGTTGTTAGGCATTACTAGGTAGTTGCTAGGGTGCTCTGGGTGGTTGTTAGGTGTTCCTAGGATGTTGTGGGTGGTTGTCAAGGTATACTATGCTGTTTCTAGGGTGTTCTGGGTGGTTGTTAAGCATTGTTAGGTGGTTGCTAGCATGTTGTGGGTGGTTATCAGGACATTGCTATACAGTTGCAAGGGTGATATGGGTGGTTTTTGGTGTTGCTAGAGTGCTGTGTGTGGCTGTAAGGGATTTCTAGGAGGTTGCAAGGGTGTTGTGGCTGGTTGACAAGGTATTGCTATAAGCTTGCAAGAGTGTTAATGGTGGTTGTTTGGTATTGCTAGGTGGTTGCTAGGATGATATGGGTGGTTATTAGGAGTTGCTATGCATTTGCTAAGGTGTTCTGGGTGGTTGCCAGGACATTCCTATGCGGTAACTAGAGTGTTCTGGGTGTTTGTTGTTTGTGTGCATTGCTATGCAGTTGCTATGTATTGCTAGGTTGTTGCTAGGGTGTTGTGGGAGGTTGTCAGGGCATTGGTATATAGTTGCTATGGTGTTTTAGTGGCTGTTAGGTATTGATAGATGGTTGTTAGGGTGTTGTGTGTGGTTGTCAGGGCATTGCTATGTGGTTGTTAGGGTGTTCTGGGTGGTTGTTAAGCATCGCTCTGCAGTTGATAGATGGTTGTTAGGGTGTTTTTGGTGGTTGCCAGGTGGTGTTAATCTCCTCAACGAAATCCCTGACAAAAAGGTTTTTGATTTTGTAAATGATAACGAAGACGAGACAGAAAAGGCGCATCATGATGAAATAATTTTATTAAAGCATACTGTTGATGAAAATATGATGATAAAAATGATACTGCAAGTTATTAACAGTGCAAGATATAAACAGAACAAGAAACATCTTGAGAATCTGTATATAGACGAAGATATTAGTCTACTAAGCAGTTACTATGTATTGCTAGGTGGTTGCTAGGGTGTTGTGAGTGGTTGTCAGGGCATTGGTATAAAGATGCTATGGTGTTTCGTGGTTGTTGCCAGGGTATTGCTACACATTTGCTAGAGCATTCTGGATGGTTTTTAGGTGTTTCTAGGGTGTTGGAGTTGGTTGACAGGGCATTGCTATATGGTTGTTAGGGTGTTCTGAGTGGTTGTTAAACATTGCTAAGAGGTTGCTTGAATATTGTGGATGGTTGCCAGGGCATTGGTATACAGATGCTACAGTTTGTTAGGCATTGCTAGATGGTTGCAAGGGTGTTGTGGATGATTGACAAGGCATTGCTATACATTTGCTATGGTGTTCTGGGTGGTTGTTAAGCATTGCTATGAGTTGCTAAGTATTGCTAAGTGGTTGCTAGGATGTTGTGGGTGGTCAGAGCATTGCTACAAAGTTGTTACAGTGTTTTGATGGTTGTTAGGCCTTGTTAGATGGTTGATAGGGTGTTGTGGGTGGTTGCCAAGGCATTGCTATACATTTGCTAGGGTTTTATGGGAGGTTGTTAGGCATTACTAGGCGGTTGCTAGGGAGTTGTGGGCAGTTGTTAGATATTGCTAAGTGGTTGCTAGAGTACTGTGAGTGGTTGCCAAGGCATAGCTACGTGGTTGCTAGGGTGTTATGGGTGGTTGTTAAGCATTGCTAGGTGGTTGCTAGAGTGTTGTGGGTGGTTGCCATGGCATTGGTATACAGAAGCTAGGGAGTTCTATATGGTTGTTAGGCTTTACTATGTGGTTGCTAGAGTGTATCTAGTGTTTGCTAGGTGGTTGCCAGCTGACCAAAGTCAAAAGACCTCTCCCAGTCATGATATTCTGGCCTCTATATATGGCCCAGGTCCCTCTTTCAGTGTCTGATTATAGAGATTTTTAAATTTTTTTTGCCCAATAATTATCCAATAGGCAAAACATTGTAAGTCTGATTGCACCGTAAAGTAACAGCACAAATCTAATTTGAGGTATCATTTATGCCCATAGCACAAACGGTGTTTGAACGAGATGTTTGACAAAAGACACTTAGGTTTAGGGGTTTGTTCAAATCCCTGACACTGATGCATGCCCTAGCAAACACCGCTAACAAATAGAAACAAAACAGAACAACACCTTTCACAGAGTGTCACCTGTGCATTTAACACACATATGTTTTATCAACTAAGAATAACAGCTCATTTAAAATTCCATCTCTGGTTTTATGTGAGCATAAATATCGGAACATTTGGCTCACAGGTGTTTCTAATTGATTAGCCGTTTCCTGTTGCGTAGATTGTTCACACATGAAAGAGCAGCAAAGTCTCACATACACAGTTCAGATCTTTTGGGGTTTTTGCCTCCGACATACAACCAAGAGATTTTGGAATCCAAAGGAATTAAGAAGATTCGTAAAAGTCATAATACAGCAGTTGATCGTAGTCTAAACATGTTTAAAACAAGCTAAATTGACTTAAGAGGCAAAGCTGTGTAAGATGAGATTACTCGAAGTTCATTTGTTTTACCATTTTGGCAAACTGCTTCTCTTGTTTTAAGCATAAACCGTACTCAAATTTGATTTATTATTTGTTCTACTAGATTTATGATTGAAACAAAAAAAACAGTTTGCCATTGGACTAAAGGAAAATAAACGTAATTAGGTTGGCTTGAAAGAGACAACCTAATGATCTTATTTAAGCTTATTATTATTATTATTGATATTATTATACAAAATGATCAAGAGTAACTCCTACAGTTTTAAAGCTACAACAACAAATTCACAACAAACCTTCAGGCTATTCTGAAGGTTTATGCTTTATCTTTTATACCTGATCAGAATTACGGTATTCCCACATCGGACTTCCGAACAGGACTGATTTTGAAATTGACTCCCATTTAAGGTGTGAAATCTTTTCCCTGTAATAAATCATTTAGAGGATTAAATCTACTTCCTATCACTCAATACTTTCTATCTATCTATCTATCTATCTGTCTGCCTGCCTGCCTGCCTGCCTCTCTATCTATCTATCTATCTATCTATCTATCTATCTATCTATCTATCTGTCTGTCTGTCTGTCTGTCTGTCTGTCTGTCTGTCTGTCTGTCTGTCTGTCTGTCTGTCTGTCTGTCTGTCTATCTATCTATCTATCTATCTATCTATCTATCTATCTATCTATCTATCTATCTATCTGTCTGTCTGTCTGTCTGTCTATCTATCTCTCCATCTTTGTTCTTTCTTTCACTCCATCACTTTAATACCCTAGAATCTGCCAGGCAGGGTTACTCTAGCAACCAAGTAACAAAACATATATCCCTGCACCAGAACATCGTAGACAACATCCAGTTTAATTCATGTAATCAGGGTAGCAAGGAGCCTTTTCAATATCGACATGGTAACTGAATAGCAACCAGATGGGGTTACCCTAGCAACCAAGAACCAAAACATATCTCAACACCAGAACATCACAGTGACTTCCAGGATGGGTCATTTGACTCAGGGTAGCAAGGAACCTTTTGAGAATCACCTTAGTAACTGCTTAGCGACCAGATGGGGTTACCCTAGCAACCAAGTAACAAATCACATATCTCTGCACCAGAACATCGTACAGAATTCCGGTATCGTTCATTTGACTCATGGTATCAAAGAGCCTTTTGAGTATGTCCATAGTAACTGCCTAGCAACCAGATGGGGTTACCCTAGAAACCAAGTACCAAAACATATCTCAACACCAGAACATCACAGTGACTTCCAGGATGGGTCATCTGACTCAGTGTAGCAAGGAACCTTTTGAGAATCACCTTGGTAACTGCTTAGCGACCAGATGGGGTTACCCTAGCAACCAAGTAACAAATCACATATCTCTGCACCAGAACATCGTACAGAATTCCGGTATCGTTCATTTGACTCATGGTATCAAAGAGCCTTTTGAGTATGTCCATAGTAACTGCCTAGCAACCAGATGGGGTTACCCTAGAAACCAAGTACCAAAACATATCTCAACACCAGAACATCACAGTGACTTCCAGGATGGGTCATTTGACTCAGGGTAGCAAGGAACCTTTTGAGCATCACCTTGGTAACTGCTTGGCAACCAGATGGGGTTACCGTAGCAACCAAGTAACAAATCACATATCTCTGAACCAGAACATCGTACAGACTTCCGGTATTGTTCATTTGACTCAGGGTAGCAAGGAACAAAGAAAAAGCAAAGAAAATTCCTAGCAACCAAATTAAAAAGCTGTTAAAGTGTTAAAACATGCTAGCAACATGCTAAAACATAATAGCAATGCCTAGCTAAAAATTCTATCAATCAATCAACTTTCAGTCTAGGCTTTTTCAAGCCAACCTAAAGTTTGTCCTGATGAACTTCTGTAGTTCAAAATATATTCTCTATTTATATTTCTCTGAAAAGTCTTGAAGGGATACTTCACCCAACAATTTACTCACCTTCATGTTGTTCCAAACCCATTTGACTTTCTTTCCTCTGTGGAACACAAAAGGAGATATTAGGCAGAATTGTAGCCTCAGACACAATTCACTTTCATTGTACTGTATGAAGAAACCATGCAATGAAAGTGAATAGTGACAGAGGCTTTCCATTTGGTTTCCACAGAAGATACAAAGTCATATGGATTTGGAACAACATTAGAGTGAGTAAATGATAAAATAATTTACATCATTGCAGAAAACCAGGTTCACTGCACTAGTCAAGTCAATCTCGCCCTTTAAGTGGACATGTTTTTAATCTTTTAAAATTTAATCCAACTGCACAGGCAGTTCACTTGTCGAAAAGGTGACTCACTCCGAAACTCCCAGAAATGGGCAACAGCTGGAAGTTTCTTCTCTCAAAGTTTAGCACGGGATGCCAGCGCGAGTCCAGCAACGTTGATGACTTACAGACGCACCGCTGTTATTTCATTCAGGAGATCTCTGACTAAACGCTACGTTTTATAAGCTTTATATGTGTTTTGAAATGTCACGATACTTATGCTCACATAAAATGGAGTAATAGAGCGCCGAGAGTGCTTTTATTTATTTATTAATTTACTTAATTGGTTACATGTGTTTAAACGGACGAAACATGAAAGGTGGCATTCTGTACTTTTGGTTTACAGGCATCTTTCAGACCGTGTAGATATTGCTGGAGCTCTCAGGTAATGTATAAATCTAGACCCAGTTCTAGATGGCATTGCTTCACAGCATAACAGCTTTATATCGTTAACGCTCTGTGTGGCGTAGTTTTCTTCGGAAGCAGCATGTTTTGGTCTGTGACATATAGGAAATTTGAGGCAGTAATACTGGGCAAATGTGTGCGTGTGTGTGTTTAATGAGGATATGGTTAGTAGTACTCAGACAGCCAGTGTCCGGTGCAGGTGGCAGTTACTAGCACACATACACTCTTTATTAGTGATGTTTGCTAAGGCATATTACTCATAGTTTGGATTAGCAATTTAAACGCTTAACTCCAAGTATTACTCTTTGGCACGTAACTTGCCATACAGACATGAATGATACCTCAAATCGTGCGGCTTGTTGAGGAGAGGTGTGCTATCACAAGCCAGTGAGAAATGTATTCAAGCGCAGGATGTAAACGATAGATAAACTATTATGTTTTCACTAGTTAAAATGTCAATTCTTGATATCATTGGAATTACAACCAGTGAAATTTCTCATTTGTGATAATAGTCATGACATTTGGGAATTCTTCCAAAATGAATGTAATTGATTGCAGAAATACACATTCTTGATATCAAAATGGAATTTCACCAAGTAAAAAATTATTATTATTTTTTTATCTTTAATTGCATTTTTACACATTTTATTTTTTTACATTGTTACTAGTGCAAATGTCCATTCCTGACATGTTTTTTTTATTCTTTATTTTATCAAATCTGGGTCCTAATGTCCTAATGACTTGGAGATGGACTCTTTTGACTTGGGCCTGTAAGCAACACCTTAGCAACCACCAGAACCCCCTAGCAACCACACAAAACACTAACATTGTGGTAGTGAATTTTGCACTTTCAAACACCGTTAACGTTTTCTTCAGGAAATAAAAAATTGACTGTCTGACCCTTCATTTGTGGTCCAGCAAACATCTCTCTGTTCTTCTAACCCTTGATTTTAACGAGTTCACACTGAACGGCTGCCAGGTCGGGCTCAAAATCAGCAGGAGACCCTGCCATGTGTCGAGGCGAGAAAACGAGGGAGTGTGAGCATGTAGTGGGGGTCATGAGGAGATGGGGCCACCATACCAGTGCTGAGCAGATGGCATGAGAAGAGAGAGAGAGACATGGAGAGTTGAGAGGATAAATAAAAATTGGAAACCAGAAATTCTAGTTCCATTACAGCAAAGAAAACTGAAATGACAGCATTCTCGTCTGAAAGTGCGCGAGACATTAGAAGACACTAGAAGAGCGCAGGGGGAGACCGATTGGACAGGAAGAATTAGAGAAGCCAGAGAGATTTATGGGAGACATTAGTGATGCTAATGGAGTGTCAGGACAGCAGTCTGGAGATTTAAGATTCAATATATCTCTTCTGACACACAGATTAATACATTTACACCATGCAGGCAATTTTTCATTTAGAACTCGTACCGTTGCAACCTGATAAGATCATTTGTGCAGCTGCTGCAGATCAATAACATATCAGTAGCAAGAATCTCTTACAAGGTATTTTGAAGTGCTAAATATTAGCCTACGCGTGCATAATCATCATAATTTCATCACGGTCATAATATCTCTTATGAACTTCATTTAACGCCAAAAACACAAACTGAAACTTACACGAACGGTCACTTCTCCGCAAATCGATCACATGATTCGACAACCGCTGGTGACTATTTTTTTTAACTATTTTATATAATCATGCCACTCACTGGAACAGGCCAGATCATGTCAAACATGTAGAAACAGAGTAATATTGTGAATCATGTGTGGGGTTTATATATTGTTCATGGAAACATTAGGGAAGAAAGCACAAAATATTTCTTTAATTAGACTGACAATAACGACTGCCCTCGGGAAAAACATTTAAATCAAGTTGAACATACTGTAAGACAGACCACGCAAATGTGCGTTTCTCTTCCGTCTCAGACTGTATGTATTTCATGGAGTGTATCCAGAATTAATACTGAAATGCTCCAGATTCAATAAATCAGGTTCAGACATGAGATGAGATGAGAATTAACCTTCACATTTTTGCCAAGAGATCATTTCATAACTCATTACTGCCCTGTAACTCTTCCAAAACGTAGTGAGCGGCCTAACAAGACAGCAATTTAAGGTGCTATAAACATGCTCCAGATGTGAAGTCTGTTCCAAAAGGTCTGCTCATTTTGTTTAATTATATTATTTACTATTTTACCCAGTATTTTTGTGTTCTATGCAAATGTATGCTTATTAGAGTATTCTGTTGTTAGCTTAGCAACTTAGATTAGCATCTTGTGGGTCACATTTGTGTTCCTCACAGAATTGTTGCGCGTTTGAATCCAGGGCGTGCTGAGTGACTCCAGTCAGGTCTCCTAGGCAACCAAATTGGCCCGGTTGCTAGGAAAGGTAGAGTCACATGGGGTAACCTCCTCGTGGTCGCTATAATGTGGTTCTCGCTCTCGGTGGGGCGTGTGGCGAGTTGTGCGTGGATGCCGCGGAAAATAGCGTGAAGCCTCCACACGCGCTACGTCTCCACGGTAACACGCTCAACAAGCCACGTGATAAGATGCGCGGATTGACGTCTCAGATGTGGAGGCAACTGAGATTCATCCTCCTCCACCACCCGGATTGAGGCAAGTTACTACGCCACCACGAGGAGTTAAGAGCGCATTGGGAATTGGGCGTGCCATATGTTGTCATGTGACTTCATTATGTTGCATGATTATCTCAGTGAGCAGCGTCCATTTATCACTTTGTGCTTGAAAGTTGTTTTTGGTGTGGGATATGAGGAGATAGTCTCCAGAAATATTGTAATGTTGGCGATGTAGCTCTAATTTTAACATCTAGAGAAGCTGGGATAGGAAAAAGCCGCCAATTCAGCGAGAAAGGGTTTAAAGGGGCAGTTCACCCAAAATGAAAATTCTCTCATCATTTACTCACCCTCATGCCATCCCAGATGTGTGTGACTTACTTTCTTCTGCAGAACACACATGAAGATTTTTAGAAGAATATTTCAGCTCTGTAGGTCCATACAATGGAAGTGAATGGTGACCAGACCTTTGAAGCTCCAAAAGCACATAAAGGAAACATAGAAGTAATCTATACTCCAGTGGTTTAATCCATGTGTTCTGAAGCGATATGATAAGTGTGGGTGAGAATCAGATCAATGTTGAAGTCCTTTTTACTATAAATCTTCAATTTCACTTTCACATTCTTCTTCTTTTGTGTTTGGTGATTCACAATCTTCATGCATATCGCCACCTACTGGGAGGGGAGGAGAATTTATAGTAAAAAATGACTTCAACATTGATATGTTTCTCTCCCACACAGGGCTGGACTGGTAATCTGGCATACCGGGCAATTTCCCGGTGGGCCAACGCACTTTGGGGCCGATGAGGGGCGGACTGGCGATTGGAAGAACCGAGCGGGCCAGTGGGTTGGCCGTGAAATGGACCGAATGGGCCGTGATAAGCTAAAATGAGCCACCGCGTTATGCAGAACAGACCACAAAGCTGCGCCGCAATATGCAGAAAAGGACAGCGAACACTTTTTGCTAAACAAATTCTGGGCCAGTTGCTATGTAAAATCCCGGGCCGATTTCTCTTCCCAGTCCAGCCCTGCCACCACACCTATCATATCACTTCTGAAGGCATGGATTAAACCACTGGAGTCATATGTATTACTTTTATGCTCACTTTATGTGCTTTTTAGAGGTTCAAAGTTCTGGTCACCATTCACTTGCATTGTAAGGACCTACAGAGCTGAAATATTCTTCTTAAAATCTTCATTTGTGTTCTGTGCTTTTCTTTTCTCTGCGTGTGTGTTTTGCTCTCCAGGCCATTCCATTGGTTCAATCAAATGCAGTTGTTTCAACCAATCACTGACAAGCCATTTGCTATCCAGCCAATCAGCCGTGGGAACCGTGATTCACTTGAGCCCCACGCAGCCTTAATGTATTAATAGGTAAAAAAATAATACGGGTTTCAAACAACATGAGGGTGAGTAAATGATGACCCCTTTAACAAGAGTAAAAGGGGCTGTGTGCAATTCTTTTTACTTACGTAAACACTCGTTGGCTTCTTTCGCTGTCGCGCGTTGCCAGGGCCGATCGTAGTGAAACGGTTTGCAGTGGTCACACTCAGGACCCTCTGTGTTATGCTTGCAGTCACACACTAGCTTTCCGTCCTTCTCTCGGACACACCTAGAGGCGTGACCGCTGCATTTACACCTGCCGCCCACCTGGAAGTCGCCCACCGCGTAATAATATGTAGGCAGCGTCCCGGGCGGGCCAGGCGGGTTTTCGCTCTCATGGCCAGACATAGGTAGCGCTCTAGGGTGCTGCGGGCGACTGAAGACCACTCGAATGTCAGTAACGGTGACCCAGTCCTGTAGGACGGGACTAGAGTCAAAGTCCTTCCCAGACGGGCGTCCATCTAGTGTGCTAAAAGCAATGAGTCCACCAGAAAGAGGGTACAGATCGGTGTGCCCATCCGTGCATAGCGCTTCCTGTTCGTTCTGCTTCGTGATCGCCGCTTTGTTCGGTCGGTTGTACATGCGACGACACTGCGACGAGTAGAACTGATACGGCGTCCAGGTACGTCCGTAGTCCATGCTCTTGTATATGGCCAGCGACTCGGGGCGAGGGGAACAGAACTGCAAGCTGACGTACGTGATTTCAAACTTCTTGCCGAGCGACAGCGTGAGCGTTGTGTTCACCGGCGAGCCCTGCAAATTTTCGGACTGCCAGCAGGTGAGGTTGTGGGCGGAGTTTAGATCAGTGAGGTAGGATGCGGGGTGGGCGTGACGAGGATCTGACGCGTCACAGATCTGACACGTGCGGACGGCGGGTCGGTCGTCTCGTTCCACTAAACTGCATGAGCGAGATGGAGGCCGCCCACATATGCTCGACACGCTGACCTCCTGCCCGAACGCCGCGTTGATGAACTCTGGGATACAACGCCGGGCGGCACCCGTCTCGTCATAGCAGGGGTCCGAATGTGTCACTTGTGGCCCCGCAAAAGGGTTGGGACTGTGGCTAGATGCCCAGGGAAGCGTTTGAAACACACTAATGAGAGAGAGGAAGTGTCGAACGCTCCACATGATGGGAGAGAGTGATATATGTTCGATGGGGATGGGAAGGAAGGAATCCAGATGGATGGGTAAAGGGAGGGAAGCCAAATAAACAAATACGGTCTCGTCAGTCTGATGGAGTCTGGCGTATGGGTGATATCTGGGAAAAATGGCCCAGCCAGAAACTGTCCAGTAGATAGACGACTTTTCTGGAAAGAATCCTCGGCAGTGTGCACCTGCAAACAAAAAGGCACAAAATACGTTAATAAATCAAACTAAGAAAAAGTGCATCACATCTAAAACTGTATAAAGAGACGAGTGAGTTTAATGTATAATATAGGGGACCAACCTGGTTTAACTCGCTTTTAGCACCCCCCAGAGGACATTTCTGATATCATTATATTACACATTATATTTTTTGTTGTTCAAAATAATGGCTTGTTATTTGTCCACATTAAGCAAACTTTTACACCTTTGCTGTTTCATGGATTGTTTTGTCAGAACTGTATAACCTCAAAAGCCTGATAGGCTCCATTGTGACAACTTACCCCATATGGTATGGCAACGTGACCCAAAACGTGCATTTCTGGGCAATAATGGTGGAAATGTTCTATAAAACTTTAAGGTATGTGTACAGAAAGTGACTTTCAAAAAGTACACCTACTCTGAGAAACATTCACAGGTAAGGTGAGCGCTGTGTAGTTCTAGCGGGAAGACTCGCAGCTGTACATCATCGCACCATTAGCTGGCTCCTAGCCAATCACATGCAGCCTATTGTAACTCCTAGCCAATCACATGCAGCCTATTGTGACTCCTAGCCAATCACATGCAGCCTATTGCAACTCCTAGCCAATCACATGCAGCCATTGTTTTATAAGTCTGCTCACAATGTAGCACATTGCTGTTTCAGTGTGCTAACATGGCAACCTCCTCCACCCCACCACCACCTGTTGAGTCCCGTCCTGTACAGGGGTAGGCTCCTCGTCCCTGCCTCCTATCTCCGGCAGGATATGACCGTTCCGAGTACAACTTCTTCGGACCGTCAGACGGGGCTTACGCCAAAGAGAGACATTACTTTTCTGTTTTATATTCATCAAATAAATCTTAAATCTCACTCAAGTCTACGAGTCTTCCCGACAGAACTAGCCCCAGTCTCTCATATACCTCCAGTATATATGTATAGCTATCTATAGTTATATATAGTAGTGTTATAGTAGTATAATATATTATAGTTATTTATAGCAGCTATAAACACATGCAATCATACATTCAGCGATGTCAGATTAATGTCCAACAAATGTATTGGAATGTGAGTCACTTTCACTTTCAGCAGTAACAACATTGAAAAACGTACCTCAATAAACACCATCAATTTAAAATAATCACAAAGAGTCCATTTATGCTCATCATACTAAGAAATGACTAAGTGCACATTTATAGACGTTTTCAACCAAATGAGCCATTTTAGGAATGCCATAAGTGTTGAAATATACATCAAGGATCTAATTGATGGATTAATTTAGTCTTGATAAACACCGGTTTTGCCCTGTTTAGATTCCTTATGGTTTCTTGGGGAGTTTTTGAGGCCGATGGAGGCCAAAGGGGTTTAAATGTTCTCATTGAAAGTGTTTTTTATGCTTTTACAGCAGACACCCAACGCATGAAAACATGCCTGTAAATGCTGATTTTTCTCTTTTCTTAAAACAAAGCAAGCGTTTAAAAGAACAAATAAAAGCATACTCACTCTTCTGCGGTCAGTGTCCGCTCCACATCCTATCTGCCATGCTCCAAACGGACAACAAATGTTTAAAACTCGATACTCTCAAATGCTCTTGATGCTTTGGCAGGTATGTTGACACACATATGATCTGCCGGAGGGGATGTGATGAGTTCTGTGTACAATTAATGAGAAACAGTTTGACGTTAGTGTGTATCTGAGTTGAATTACACTGAATCACAGGACTACAAAGAGCGATGAACCATGAAACCAGAGTAAAAACTCGTCTCTTAGGACCTGTCACTGAGTGTGTGTGATGTGAATATCAATGTGGCTCTTTCTGCTATGGCCCCTTTGCTCCGGTGCGAATGGCCCCTCAAGTACTGACTGCAAAAGCTCTTACATGCTTCACATTACCATTAAAATCTATAGAAACAACATAACTTGAAATGCATCTCGGATAAATCCATCCTGGTAAATCTGGAATTGGTGCTTAATAATGCTCAGATGGATACAGGTTTTGCACTTTTTGGATAGGAACCAGTGGAGGGTCTAAGGGAGGGCTAGGGATCGTCCTGGAACATCAAGGACCCCCCCTCACTAGTCGGGAACCTTACAAACCTTTAAAACAGACCTACCGTGTTTTTCCATTGTTTTTAATTTGATTATGTCAATCGGAATGTTTCACGGAATTTTAGTTCATTCCCTCGTTAAAGACGCTCAGTTCCCAGTCTTTTACCTTTGCCTTGTTGTCCGATTTCCAAATAATTTTACACTTCAAATCAAAGCGTGTGATGTCTCGATTCACCTCGGAACTGGTTGGTTTGGATCAAGGCTTACAACTCTTTTATGAAGACTTTTATTTGAATGCAAATAGATACATTGAATATCCTTGAATCCTAAAAACACATTCAAAGAGGAAAAAGAAAATAAACTGATGTCGCTGCTTGAGTTTCTGAGGGTTAAACTTTAATCTTAAGTGCCTTAAAATGTATAAAGCACATAAAAGACTGAAAGTGACTATTAAACAAAGTTTGAACAAAGTATTTATGCACTCAAAATATAATTTAAAGATTTACGCATTTACATTTTCTTTGAAAATTCATTCCAATCAATTTGAGTAATGTATTAAAAAAAAAAAAAAAAAATGCAAAAAGACATATTTAACGTTTTATAAATTTAATTATGTTAAATATAAGATAATAAGACGGAATATTGCTATGAAATGAAAATGCGTAAATCTTAAAAATAGACTGAAATAATGTTGTTGATTGATTGTGTTACGCGTTAATGGCTGAATTAATTGCAGAAATGTACTACAGATTTTTAGAGGTTTATTTAAATCTCTAACCTGAATATAAGCAATAGTAATAGTGATGCATGCCTTAGCAAACACTACTAAAAATAGATTATAATTAGATATAGGAACTTCATTGCAATGCTGTCTTGTAAGCACTTTTAAAAATGGATCTTGAATGGAGTTATTTTATTATTTTTCCTTCATAACCTGACATAATATGTCTAGAAGGTCACCATAAGGCAACATTTTAATAGCTAGATTGAAGAAAGCCACATGCAACAAAATGACAAGTTAAATACATGTTTATCCATTCATGAAGTGAGCAGGGACTACACTGTGTGTGTGAACCTGGTCTCTCATTAATAAACCTCAGTGAACGAGTGGAAAGAAAACCACTGTGTAAAAGAATGCAGCCAGACCCTTCCTTCACACACACACACACACACACAGCATTGACCCAACCCAGCCCTACCTAAAACAGCAAACCCGATCCTTACCACACACACACACACACACACACACACACAAAACCGCACATGGTAACCCGGTCACACACTGATTTCCTAAAAGTGATTGGAAGATCATTTTTAATGCATCATGTGTTGCATCACAGTTTTGTGTTTTGACTTTTGGAGACAAAATTGCTCCCAGAAATTCAGTAAATCTGCAAATGCCCTCAAGAGACCTCCTCGGTTAAAATTATTCATAAATTAAATTATGTTTTTTGTTGTGTTTTAATTGTAAAGATGGCAAATGTGTTCTTTTAGGAGCATCCTCAAAAAATATTTGACATTAAAATTATGAATTAATAAAATATTTTTAAGTAAAAATTTATATAAATATTTACAAATTTTTTTTATCATTATTTTAAAAACAATATTGATATAAAAATATTTTAAATGAAAAATGATAAACTATTAAAATTGTTTAAATGAATACAAAGTTAATATATATATATATATATATATATATATATATATATATATATATATATATATATATATTACTAACATTTTATATATATTAAAGAAAATTTGTAATGATATTGAAATGCTTAAATCTTAAATATACATGTATATATATGTTTGGGGGTCATTGTCCATTTGGAAGACCCATTTGCGATGAGCTTTAACTTACTGGCTGATGTCTTGAGATGTTGCTTCAATATATCCACATCATTTTCCTTCCTCATGATGTCATCTATTTTGTGAATTGCACCAGTCCCTCCTGCAGCAAAGCACCCCCACAACATGATGCTGCCACCCCCCATGCTTCACAGGTGGGATGGTGTTCTTCAGCTTGCAAGCCTCACCCTTTTTCCTCCAAACATAACGATGGTCATTATGGCCAGACAGTTTCATTTTTGTTTCATAAAAATAGAGGACATTTCTCCAGAAAGTGAGATCTTTGTCCCCATGTGCACTTGCAAATTGTAGTCGGTCTTTTTTATGCCGGTTTTGGAGCAGTTCTTCTTTCTTTGCTGAGCAGCCTCTCTGGTCCTGTCAATATAGGACTCGTTTTACTGTGGATCTAGATACTCGTCTACCTGTTTCCTCCAGCATCTTCACAAGGTCCTTTGCTGTTGTTCTGGGATTGATTTGCACTTTTCGCATGAATGCTTCTCTTTCCTGAGAGGTATGATGAATGCGTGGTCACATGGTGTTTATACTTGCATACTATTGTTTGCACAGATGAACGTGGTACCTTCAGTTATTTGGAAATTGCTCCCAAGGAAGAACCAGACTTGTGGAGGTCCACAATTGTTTTGTTTTTTTTTGTTTTTTTTTTGTGAGGTCTTGGCTGATTTCTTTTGATTGTCCCATGGTGTCAAGCAAAGAGGCACTGAGTTTGAAGGTAGGCCTTAAAATACTTCCACAGGTACACCTCCTATCAGAAGCTAATTGGCTAATATCCTAAAGACTTGACATCATTTTCTGGAATTTTCCAAGTTGCTTAAAGGCACAGATAACTTAGTGCATGTAAACTTCTGACCCACTGGAATTGTGATATAGTCAATTAAAAGTGAAACAATCGGTCTGTAGAAAGTAGATGTCCTAAACAACTTACCAAGTGGTTAAACAATTATATATATATACTTGTGAGTGAGTGAGTGAGTGTGTGAGTGAATGAGTGAGTGTGTGAGTGAGTGAATAAGTGAGTGTGTGAGTGACTGAGTGAGTGAATAAGTGAGTGTGTGAGTGAGTGTGTGAGTGACTGAGTGAGTGAATAAGTGAGTGAGTGTGTGAGTGAATGAGTGAGTGAATGAGTGACTGAGTGAGTGTGTGAGTGAATGAGTGAGTGTGTGAGTGAGTGAATAAGTGAGTGTGTGAGTGTGTGAGTGAGTGAGTGTGTGAGTGAGTGAGTGAGTGAGTGTGTGAGTGAGTGTGTGAGTGAATGAGTGAGTGTGTGAGTGAGTGAGTGAGTGAGTGTGTGAGTGAATGAGTGAGTGTGTGAGTGAGTGAATAAGTGAGTGTGTGAGTGAGTGAATGAGTGACTGTGCGAGTGAATGAGTGAGTGAATGAGTGACTGAGTGAGTGTGTGAGTGAGTGTGTGAGTGAATGAGTGAGTGAGTGAGAGTGAGTGAATGAGTGAGTGTGTGAGTGAATGAGTAAGTGAATGAATGACTGAGTGAGTGTGTGAGTGAATGAGTGAGTGTGTGAGTGAATGAGTGAGTGAATGAATGACTGAGTGAGTGTGTGAGTGAATGACTGAGTGAGTGTGTGAGTGAATGAGTGTGTAAGTGAGTGAGTGACTGAGTGAGTGACTGAGTGTGTGTGTGAGTGAATGAGTGAGTGTGAGTGAGTGAGTGAGTGTGTGAGTGAATGAGTGAGTGTGTGAGTGAGTGAATAAGTGAGTGTGTGAGTGAGTGAATGAGTGACTGAGTGAGTGAATAAGTGAGTGAGTGTGTGAGTGAATGAGTGAGTGAATGAGTGACTGAGTGAGTGAGTGACTGAGTGTGTGAGTGAGTGTGTGAGTGAATGAGTGAGTGAGAGTGAGTGAATGAGTGAATGAATGACTGAGTGAGTGTGTGAGTGAGTGAATGAGTGAGTGAATGAATGACTGAGTGAGTGTGTGAGTGAGTGAATGAGTGAGTGTGTGAGTGAATGAGTGAGTGAATGAATGACTGAGTGAGTGTGTGAGTGAATGACTGAGTGAGTGTGTGAGTGAATGAGTGTGTAAGTGAGTGAGTGACTGAGTGTGTGTGTGAGTGAATGAGTGTGTGAGTGACTGAGTGTGTGAGTGAATGAGTGAGTGAATGAATGACTGAGTGAGTGTGTGAATGAATGACTGAGTGAGTGTGTGAGTGAATGAGTGTGTAAGTGAGTGAGTGAGTGACTGAGTGAGTGAGTGAGTGACTGAGTGTGTGTGTGAGTGAGTGAGTGAGCGAGTGAGTGAGTGAGTGAGTGAGTGAGTGAGTGAGTGAGCGAGTGAGTGACTGAGTGAGTGAGTGAGTGAGCGAGTGAGTGAGCGAGTGAGTGAGTGAGTGAGCGAGTGAGTGAGCGAGTGAGTGACTGAGTGAGTGACTGAGTGAGTGTGTGAGTGAGTGAGTGAGTGAGCGAGTGAGTGTGTGAGTGTGTGAGTGAGTGTGTGAGTGAGTGAGTGAGTGTGTGACTGAGCGAGCGAGCGAGTGAGTGAGTGAGTGAGTAAGCGAGTGACTGAGTGAGGGTGAGTGTGTGAGTGAGCGAGTGAGCGAGTAAGTGAGTGAGTGAGTGAGTGAGTGAGTGTGTGAGTGAGTGAGTGAGTGTGTGAGTGAGTGAGCGAGTAAGTGAGTGAGTGAGTGAGTGAGTGTGTGAGTGAGTGAGCGAGTAAGTGAGTGAGTGAGTGAGTGAGTGAGTGAGTGAGTGTGTGAGTGAGTGAGTGAGTGTGTGAGTGAGTGAGCGAGCGAGTAAGCGAGTGAGTGAGTGAGTGAGTGAGTGAGTGAGTGAGTGTGTGAGTGAGTGAGCGAGTAAGTGAGTGAGTGAGTGAGTGAGTGAGCGAGTGAGTGACTGAGTGAGTGAGTGAGCGAGTGAGCGAGTGAGTGAGCGAGTGAGTGAGCGAGTGAGTGAGTGAGTGAGTGAGTGAGTGAGTGAGTGTGTGTGTGAGTGAGTGAGCGAGTAAGTGAGTAAGTGAGTGAGTGAGTGAGTGAGTGAGTGTTGGGGTTTGGGTTATTCTGTTATAATTTCAGTCAATGATATTATACCACCATTTAAAATATAATTAAGAATATTTGTGGCTTTATTTAACTACACTTTGGGGACCTAACTGGATGCTTCCTCAAAAGTAAAAATGATTCATAAATGATTTAGATTTTTTTACTCAAAAAAGGTTTTTCTTTAGATGTAGAGTTAGCATTTGAGTTAGTCTGTAGTCATTATATTTAGCTTCATATCAAAACACTAGATGTCTATGGTGCATCCCCATTTGGATAGCCAGGTAAACATGTCTGAGTGTGTGTGAGTGTACTAGAGGGATGTTTGGGGGTTTAATGCATAGTTTTGTGTAGAATAACATGTAAACCTTTATAATCTTACTTTCTTTCTACCCCACGCAATCACACACACACACACACACACGGTTTTCCATATGATGACAAAAATTGTACCGCCAGGCATCACTAACTTTGAACTCAGAAGGGAAACCACAAATACTTTTATGAAGTGTTCAAATACTGACAAACACATTTTGTGCACCACACTTGCTCACACACGTACACACGTACAAAGTCATAAGGTGCCAAGACTACAACATATTGAGTCATTTAACACTGCTCTCAGACTGGACACATTCTGTGTGTGTGTGTGTGTGTGTGTGTGTGTGTGTGTGTGTGTGTGAGAGAGTTCAGGCACACCCCAAGGGTTACAGCGCATTAGCTGCACAGGATAGAATAACTTGAGGCACACACTCCCATGATTACGCTTTTACGGTTGTCACCTGCTATTTTATGACCACTGACCTCTTGACATGCTTAAAATCACATGCATAAACACACAAGGCAAACACACACTCTCGCTGCAAAGCTCGACTCCTAAAGGGGTCATTTCATTTTGCTTAGAATTTATTTTTTTGCTCCGAGGTCAATTTACAATGTTAGTAAAAAAACATTTGCACCAAAACAGTCATTTTTGGTTTTTCATGGCCACTTTTGCTGCACTTTAACATGCAGGCTGCAGGTTTGTGGTCTATGCTGATGTGGGAGAGAAACCACATGATCATATGGGTGGTCGCTAGGGCATAGCTAGGTGGTTGCTAGGCGCTTGCTGGGGTGTTTTAGTGGTGGTTGAGGAGAACCCCCTGTTCACTATGTAAAGTGCTCTGAGTGTTATTTAAGTGTTACGTTCATTCATTCATACGGTTTTTAACTGCCCCATCCTTCAATAACAGCCCTTTATTCAATTGCAAATTTGTAACAGATCCATAAAGTTCCAAATGGAATACTTAATTTTGTATTTTACTGCATGGAAGCATTTGCCGTTTAACAGGTGGCGGATGTGACGTTTCAAATGCATGCAATGAGTTGCCACTAGCATTAGCATGTTAGCCAACCGCAGGTCAACACTTCTATCTCAAACAATGTACATGTTCACACAGTGTGGGGTGATGGTAAAGCATACAGCTCACATTTGTAAGGTCCGGTCTTCACTGAAGTTTCGCCAGTTGCTACATTCTCCATTATTTACAATTGTTTTGTCAGACCCACAATGCAGCCGGGTAACTCCGCCCCTTCCGCTACGTATGGCACGCTGCTTTGACGGTCGAAGGATTGCATCATCCTTAAAATGTTTCGCTTTCAGTACTTACATACTACTCTCACTACTTACATTACAAAATGACGTAGAATAGTGCAGAAGTGTGCGGTTTGGGATGCGCCTATTGTATCTATCTTACTTGACATGAATGGATGTCCCAACTTTCAGGACAGTCTGGTTACGGAAGTCTAAATCTCATTAATATTCTCCATAGTCACATTGATTTTTAACAATAACCCATATGCCTTAAATACAGACCTACTATGAGCTCTGAGGTTGTTAATCGATGGTATATACTTCTGTTATTTCAGCTTCATGCTTGAAAAATCGTACCCATGAATCCTGTCGAGAAAGATCCACCAATCAGAGAGTGATGGTAGGCAAGCTGCAACAAAAGTGCTCTGCAGGGACCGCCCACTCCCATGATGCAATTGAGTCACTCTGCTTACACTCTCAAACTATTTAAAGTATTTGTGTTTATCTGAATATTTTGCAATAAGCTTTAGATATAATGTCTAATATATTTACCATCAACAGTCCGATTTGCTAATTATTTTACTTCAAATCAAAGTTAATAATGTTGTAATTCACCTCTTGAGCTTGTTGGTTTGGTTCAATTAGTGATGGGATTTTTTTTGTTGACAAAGAAAGAGAAGGATGTCATCTACACACACACACACACACACACACACACACACACACACACACACACACACACTCACACACAAGCACACACACACACACACTCACACACACACAACACAACACACACACACACACACACACTCACACAGATGAAGCTTCTTTTGCTGGAAGAGGTGGAGAGTGAAATATAGGCCATGTTGACTTTAGCTGCTGAGGTGGACAGAGCCAAGACTGCCCTGGATCCAAACTTTCACTGAAGCTGAAAAACTCTGTTCTAATGTTGCAATCATTAGAGCAAATCACAATGCAAAGATGCTAGTGCATGCTAAAACATCACACAAAATCAAGGCACACGTCATCGGGATAGAATGCATCAAAACACAGCAGCGTGATGCCGGTTATTTAAAGAGATAGTGCATATGTAAATAAAAAAAACCTGTCATTTAAACACCCTCATGTTGTTCCAAACCCATATGACTTCCTTGGAACACAACAGGAGGTGGTTAGGAGACTATCGAGTTGTGTAGTAGTAGTACACTGTATACGACACATGCACTATATTCCAAGTCTTCTGAAGGCATAGGATAGCTTTGTGTGTGTGGAACAAACTGAAATGTAAGGATATATCAACTCAAGATTCAGTTTATGTCTTGCGCAAAGCTGTCATATGGCTTCAGAAGACTTGAAATATAATGCATGAGTCATATGAGCCACTTTTATGGTCTTTTATGGTACTTTTATGGTGCTTTCTTCATCCCTTTGGAGCATGACAGCTCCTGAACATTCTCCCGAAGACATTCTCCATTTGTAGTCTACAGAAGAAAGAGAGTCATACGGGTTTGAAAGGACGTGAGGGTGAATAAATGATGGCAGAATTTTCATTTTTCGATGAACTAGGCTAACCCTTTAAAGATGTGATGTTGGCAAAGAGAGCTCGGATGGTGCAAGTAGGTCAAGACACAAACGAACACACGGTTTGCTGATCAGATCTCTCTCTTTATCGGACTTCACTGTCAAATACAATGTTTTTTTGGGGTTTTTTGACAGCTCTGAAACGGTTTTCCCTGGTTCTTTAAGGCCAGCGGCAGGCCAGGTCTGTAAACTGAGCTTGGCGTAAACGGTTTCCTCAAAGTTTAACTCAGCAGTTCATCTGTGACCTCAGGGAAACTAGAGAGGGGTTCACTCCCATAAAATCACAGGAATCCACACACACACACACACACACACACACATACACGTGTTTGACACGTCCATCAGGGAAGGCAGAAATCTCAACGGTGTCACGCATACCTGAGACGACTCGTGAAGAGTTGCTTTGCTTGGCATCATTCACGGAACGGGAATGAAACACCGCTAGGAGTGCACCATTTACTCCGTTAAATTACGACTGAATCAGCCAAGATTAAAAAAAGAAGAAGATTAAAAGAGAAATCTCTCATTTGCCTACCTGTCTCTGCGGCCCATGAAA
This sequence comes from Moxostoma hubbsi, assembly GCA_032164185.1. Lineage (NCBI taxonomy): Eukaryota > Metazoa > Chordata > Actinopteri > Cypriniformes > Catostomidae > Moxostoma > Moxostoma hubbsi. The sequence goes on along the minus strand of JAVLUX010000037.1, from coordinate 26,118,276 downwards.
GGATTTGGCTCCTGGGGTCTGCTCTGACTGCCAATAACTCTCATTATTTTTTTTAAATGTATATATTAAATCATGCACTAGGTGGTTAATTAATAACAATTAAACAGTTTACATAAGAATTACTCTTAAAGGGACAGTACACCCAAAAATGTAAATTCTCTCATCATTTACTCACCCATAGTGCTGTCCCATATGTGACTTTCTTTCACCTGCAGAACACAAATGAAGATTTTTTAGAAGAATATTTCAGCTTTGTAGGTCCATACAGTGCAAGTGAATGGTGACCAGAATTTTGAAGCTCCAAAAAGCCAATAAAGGCAGCATAAAAGTAATCCATAAGACTTTAGTGGTTTAATCCATGTCTTCTGAAGACATCCAATCGATTCTGGGTGAGAACAGACCAAAATGTAACTCTTTTTCACTGAATATTTTGCCATTCCTAGTGCTTGACTCATACACAGAGCGATAGATGGTGCTAGGAAGTGTAATAGAGCCTGAAATCACTATCGCCAAGGAGACTACTTATGTCTAGATTTAAAGTGGGAAAAAAAGAGTTATATTTTCGTCTGTTCTCAACCAAAATTGGGAGACCGGATCGCTTCAGAAGTATCAATTACTTTTATGCTGCCTTTGTGTGCTTTTTGGAGCTTCAAATTTCTAGTCACCATTCACTTGCATTGTGAGGACCTAAAAAGCTGAAATATTCTTCTAAAAATCTTCATTTGTGTTCTGCAGAAGAAAGAAAGTCACACACATCTGGAACAGTGTGATAGGTGAGTAAATAATGAGAGAAGGTACATTTTTGGGTGAACTGTACCTTTAAATCAAGCCATTAACTGCATCTGAAATGTATTTTATTTGCTCTTACTAAAACGTACAACCACAACCAAAGTTTCCTCCACAATACAATACAGTGTGATTACATAGTCGTATAATATTTGGCAAAAACTATGTGGTTACCATGATAAATAGACAAATAAATAAAGGGAATCAGTGGTAACCCACACAGAAATGTGATATTTCCCATATAAAAATCACTGTTCATCTATTTGAGCATAAATGTACATATCTAATACATAAGTTAGGATATATATTTCCATGCATGACTGTAAAGTGCATGATGCTGTTACCAACTGAACTGTTTGTGAGAACTTACCTGGTCTGAGTTTAATCTTTGAACCTCATTCAAACACAAGCACAGATGTGTGGAAAATAAATCCAGATCGTTTCTTATGAGGTCCTGTTGTCTTGTGATGCATGCAAACTCACAGTCCGCCCCTCTCATCCGAAAGGATCCGTTCCGTTCATGAGATCTCTCCATACACCATCACCGCTCCACACACACTGACACACACACACTCTCTCTCACAGATCCAGACACAAACTGCATTAGAGAGAGAGAAAGAGAGCGATGGACTGTGCTCAAAACCTAGTGAGCTGCCTACCTAGACATCAATTTAAGTCATCCAAGGCGCGCGATGCATTGCATACAACACCAGAGGAGACTGCAGAGTTTAAGTGCATCAAAGTTCATTGCACTAAAATAAATTGAGCAATGTAAAAATATTGCACACATTATGAATTCAAAATAAATGTTACATTTTTAATTGAAATGAATGAAGTGAATGAACTGTAGAACCAAAACAGAATTCAGACCTTTTAAACGAAACAGTTTGGTAAATGGCAAAAGCATTGATCATTATATATTTAGCAGTGTTGAGCATATATAAATAAATCTAGTTTAAACGACATGTTTAAGCCCTCCTTTTGCCAAGAATGATTATTATTAAGATTAGAGCGCGCGTTCGCAATTTTTCTATTATTGTTTTAGCGCGCGCACAGTACTGACTCAAAAATGCTACTTATGACTAAAATGCCACATGCGTCAAAGAAGCTCATCTAAAATTGCATATGCGTCAAAGATGCTCATCTTTGTTCATTTGAGCATCTTTGACGCATGTGGCATTTTAGTCATAAGTAGCATTTTTGAGTCAGTACTGTGCGCGCGCTAAAACAATAATAAATAAAATGCGAACGCGCGCTCTAATCTTAATAATAGTAACTCAATATGAATTCAATAATTCATCAAAGATGCTCAAATGAAGAAAGATGAGCATCTTTGACGCATATGTCACTTTAGGCTTCGTAGGGTTCCGAATCAATAATATTTTTGAGTCAGATTTGCGCTTTAACACTTCTGCACGCGCCAGTTATGTCCCCCAAAAGCGGTCTACGCAGGTAGGCATCAGCAGGGGCATACTGGCCATGGGGAGAAACGGGACTTTTCCCGGTGGGCCGCCCACGAAACGGGGCCAAACGGGCGGCGATAAGTTGAAATGTGCCACCGCGTTATGCCGAACGGACCGCAACCGGCTGAAGAGGGCCGTAAAACGGCGCCGCGATATGCAGAAAATGACCGGACCCCCAGACAGGAGGGCCGGATTCGCTTCCAAGTCCGCCCCTGGATATCGGTTCATTTGTTTTGAGATACGGACAAAAGTGGTTGATGGTTTGGTATCAGACATCTCTCTCCTCCTCATGGGTCATGCGTGTTTAGTTCTGGTCTGGTGCCGTTCCACCGGCACGAAAAAATAGATTCTGCGATTCGTTCAAGTCGTTGATTCCCGTGACTCATCGGAATGTTCGTGCGCGCTGGTGCACGTAAAGCTGCGTTCACACTGCCAGCTACTTTGTCGCTGCATGTCACAGAACACAAATGGAGATTTCTAGAGGAATATTTCAGCTTTTTAGGTGCATACAATGGAAGTGAATGGTGACCAGAACATTAAAGCTCCAAAAAACACATAAAAGCAATATACAAGTAATCCATACGACTCCAGTGGTTTAATCCATGTCTTCAGAAGTCATATGATAGATATGGGTGAGAAAGATCAATATTTAAATCCTTTTTTTTACTATAAATCTCCACTTTCACTTTCACATTCTTCTTCTTTTGTTTTATGGCGATTCAAATTCTTTGAGCATATCGCCACCTACTGGTTTGGGCTGGTTAAAGGTGGAGATTTGTATTGAAAAAGGACTTCGAGCAATATGGAGCCATGGTGTATTTACCTGTGATTTTATCAGCATAAAATACTGTAGTTCAAAGGAAAACTTCGACATTTAAACACACAGATGTGATGCTCACGAGAAAAAAAAATACAATTCAGGAAAGGCATTTTCTGAAGCAGTGAGACAAGTAAACCTCAACGCACAGTAGAGTACATCTTTAAAAACATGAGGAACATGTGGAACAATTTTGAATCTGCCCAGATC
>JAVLUX010000037.1:26090000-26112500 GCA_032164185.1 Moxostoma hubbsi | reverse complement strand
GACTTACTTTCTACTGAAGAACACAAATTTAGATTTTTAATTAACATTTCAGCTCTGTAGGGACATACAATGGAAGTGAATGGTGACCAGAACTTTAAAGCTACAAAAGCATGTAAAGGCAGCATAAAAGTAATCCATATGATGCTATTGGTTTAATCAATATCTTCAGAAGTGATATGAATGGTGTGGGTGAGAAACAGATCAATATTTAAGTCCTTTTTTACTATAAATCTCCACTTTCACTTTCACATTCTTATTTAGCTAATGGCGATTTGTATTCTTTGTGTATATCGCCACCTATTGGGAAGAGAGGATAATTTATAGTAAAAAAGGATTTAAATATCTATCTGTTTCTCACCCACACCTATCATATGACTTCTGAAGACTTGGATTAAACCACTGGAGTTGTATAGATTACTTTTATGCACAAAGACACCCTACACTCATAATAGTAATAATAATAAAAATGATTGTTGCACTCTAATCTCTGTCTTGGTTAGTACTTTTCTAATAGAATTGAATGGTGGTGGTGTAGTGGGCTAAAGCACATAACTGGTAATCAGAAGGTTGCTGGTTTGATCCCCACAGCCACCACCATTGTGTCCTTGAGTAAGACACTTAACTCCAGGTTGCTCCGGGGGGATTGTTCCTGTAATAAGGGCACTGTAAGTCACTTTGGATAAAAGTGTATACATTAAATGCATTTTATCATTTTTTTAAAAACAAAACTTTAATGAGAATTTAATAGGATTAATGATTATAAAGAACGATAATTACAACAACAACAAAAAACATTCTGATGCATTACGGTAATGAGAATTTGGGGATAAATGTGCTTAATTTTTGTACATAACAATGCAAAAATAATCTTAATAATCCTAAAAAAGGCTTCATTTTCTTTATGCAAAATAAATATGTATTCTAATCAATTTCATTATAATATCTTATCATTAATTATAATTTTTTTTTACTTTATAATAAATGTAAATAATTGATCATTTTTTCTTTTGATTTTACTGTGAAATGTGACCTGGACTTATTTTCGTGAGATTCACTGATAAAGTTGTTCATTCGTTTGCACTGCTTCAAATACCAGTATACCAGTATACCAGTGTACCAGTATATCAGTGTACCAGTATACCAGTGTACCAGTATATCAGTGTACCAGTATATCAGTGTACCAGTATACCAGTGTACCAGTATATCAGTGTACCAGTATATCAGTGTACCAGTATACCAGAGTACCAGTGTACCAGTATACCAGTGTACCACTGTACCAGTGTACCAGTGTACCAGTGTACCAGTATATCAGTGTACCAGTATACCAGTATACCAGTATACCAGTGTACCAGTATATCAGTGTACCAGTATATCAGTGTACCAGTATACCAGTGTACCAGTGTACCAGTATACCAGTGTACCAGTGTACCAGTGTACCAGTATATCAGTGTACCAGTATATCAGTGTACCAGTATATCAGTGTACCAGTATACCAGTGTACCAGTGTACCAGTGTACCAGTATACCAGTGTACCAGTGTACCAGTGTACCAGTATATCAGTGTACCAGTATATCAGTGTACCAGTGTACCAGTATATCAGTGTACCAGTGTACCAGTATATCAGTGTACCAGTGTACCAGTATATCAGTGTACCAGTGTACCAGTGTACCAGTGTACCAGTATATCAGTGTACCAGTATACCAGTATACCAGTGTACCAGTATATCAGTGTACCAGTGTACCAGTGTACCAGTGTACCAGTATATCAGTGTACCAGTGTACCAGTGTACCAGTGTACCAGTATATCAGTGTACCAGTATACCAGTATACCAGTATACCAGTGTACCAGTATATCAGTGTACCAGTATATCAGTGTACCAGTATACCAGTGTACCAGTATATCAGTGTACCAGTGTACCAGTGTACCAGTGTACCAGTATATCAGTGTACCAGTATACCAGTATACCAGTATACCAGTGTACCAGTATATCAGTGTACCAGTATATCAGTGTACCAGTATACCAGTGTACCAGTGTACCAGTATACCAGTGTACCAGTGTACCAGTGTACCAGTATATCAGTGTACCAGTATATCAGTGTACCAGTATATCAGTGTACCAGTATACCAGTGTACCAGTGTACCAGTGTACCAGTATACCAGTGTACCAGTGTACCAGTGTACCAGTATATCAGTGTACCAGTATATCAGTGTACCAGTGTACCAGTATATCAGTGTACCAGTGTACCAGTATATCAGTGTACCAGTGTACCAGTATATCAGTGTACCAGTGTACCAGTGTACCAGTGTACCAGTGTACCAGTGTACCAGTGTACCAGTATACCAGTGTACCAGTGTACCAGTGTACCAGTATATCAGTGTACCAGTATACCAGTGTACCAGTGTACCAGTATACCAGTGTACCAGTATACCAGTGTACCAGTGTACCAGTATATCAGTGTACCAGTATATCAGTGTACCAGTATACCAGTGTACCAGTGTACCAGTATACCAGTGTACCAGTGTACCAGTATACCAGTGTACCAGTATATCAGTGTACCAGTGTACCAGTATACCAGTGTACCAGTATATCAGTGTACCAGTATATCAGTGTACCAGTATATCAGTGTACCAGTGTACCAGTGTACCAGTATACCAGTGTACCAGTGTACCAGTATATCAGTGTACCAGTGTACCAGTATATCAGTGTACCAGTGTACCAGTATACCAGTGTACCAGTATATCAGTGTACCAGTGTACCAGTATATCAGTGTACCAGTATACCAGTGTACCAGTATACCAGTGTACCAGTGTACCAGTATATCAGTGTACCAGTGTACCAGTGTACCAGTATATCAGTGTACCAGTGTACCAGTGTACCAGTATATCAGTGTACCAGTATACCAGTGTACCAGTATATCAGTGTACCAGTGTACCAGTGTACCAGTATATCAGTGTACCAGTGTACCAGTATATCAGTGTACCAGTGTACCAGTGTACCAGTATATCAGTGTACCAGTATACCAGTGTACCAGTATATCAGTGTACCAGTGTACCAGTATACCAGTGTACCAGTATATCAGTGTACCAGTATATCAGTGTACCAGTGTACCAGTGTACCAGTATATCAGTGTACCAGTGTACCAGTGTACCAGTGTACCAGTATACCAGTGTACCAGTGTACCAGTATATCAGTGTACCAGTATATCAGTGTACCAGTGTACCAGTGTACCAGTATACCAGTGTACCAGTGTACCAGTGTACCAGTATATCAGTGTACCAGTATATCAGTGTACCAGTGTATCAGTGTACCAGTGTACCAGTGTACCAGTATATCAGTGTACCAGTATATCAGTGTACCAGTATACCAGTGTACCAGTGTACCAGTATACCAGTGTACCAGTGTACCAGTATACCAGTGTACCAGTATATCAGTGTACCAGTATATCAGTGTACCAGTGTACCAGTGTACCAGTGTACCAGTGTACCAGTATATCAGTGTACCAGTGTACCAGTGTACCAGTATACCAGTGTACCAGTGTACCAGTGTACCAGTGTACCAGTATACCAGTGTACCAGTGTACCAGTATACCAGTGTACCAGTGTACCAGTGTACCAGTGTACCAGTATATCAGTGTACCAGTATACCAGTGTACCAGTATACCAGTGTACCAGTGTACCAGTATACCAGTGTACCAGTGTACCAGTGTACCAGTGTACCAGTATACCAGTGTACCAGTGTACCAGTGTACCAGTATACCAGTGTACCAGTGTACCAGTGTACCAGTGTACCAGTATACCAGTGTACCAGTATACCAGTGTACCAGTATACCAGTGTACCAGTGTACCAGTGTACCAGTGTACCAGTACACACCATTCAAGTGAGGAAAAATCAAATTAATTTAGAAATATATGAACGTGTGAGGAGATTAATATTAATGTCATGAATATTTATGTCTTTAATCACTTACCAGGAGATTTATATTAAATTAAAGTATTTTTAAATTTCTTGATGGAAGTTAAATGTTGTTACTCTCAAAAAATATTTCAATCTAGTTTTTCAATTGAAGCATTTCTATTGTATAACAAATTTTCATCAAAATCAGTTGAGCAATCATATATATATATATATATACAGTGCATTCATGAAGTATTCAGACCCTTTGCTATGACACTTGAAATTTAGCTCAGGTGCATCCCATTTTTCTGGATCACCTTTGAGATGTTTCTACACCTTGATTTGAGTCCACCTGTGGCAGATTAAATTGATTGGACATATTTGGAAAGACACACACCTGTCTATATAAGGTCTCACAGCTGAAAATGCATTTCAGAGCAAACACCGAGCCATGAGGTCAAAGGAACTGCCTGCAGAGCTCAGAGACAGGATTGTGTCGAGGCACAGGTCTGGTGAAGGCTACAAAACCATTTCGGCTGCATTGAAGGTTCCCAAGAGCACAGTGTCCTCCATAAATCATAAATGGAAGAAGTTTGGAACAACCAGGACTCTTCCTAGAGCTGGACACCCGGCCAAACTGAGCAATCGGGGAGAAGGGCCTTGGTAAGAGAGGTGACCAAGAGCCCGATGGTCACTCTGGTTGAGCTCCAGAGATCATGTGTGGAGACGGGAGAAACTTCCAGAAGGACGACCATCACTGCAACACTCCACCGATCTGGGCTTTATGGCAGAGTGGCCAGACGGACGCCTCTCCTCAGTGAAATGAAGATTGAACTGTTTGGCCTCAATGCCAAATGTCAAGTCTGGAGGAAACCAGGCACCGCTCATCACCTGCTCAATACCATCCCAACGGTGAAGTATGGAGGTGGCAGCATCATGCTGTGGGGCTGTTTTTCAGCAGCAGGAACTGGGGACTGGTCAGGGTTGAAGGAAAGCTGAACGCAGCAAAATACAGAAATATCCTTATTGAACACCTGCTCCAGAGCGCTCGGGGCCTCAGACTGGGTCGAAGGTTCCCCTTCCATCAGGACAATGACCTTAAACACACAGCCAAGACCACGCAAGAGTGGCTTTGGGACAACTTTGTGAATGTCCTTGAGTGGCCCAGCCAGAGTCCGGACTTGAACCCAATCGGACATCTCTGGAGAGATCTGAAAATGGCAGATAATCCCCAAATCCAGGTGTGCAAAACTTGTCACATCATACCCAAAAAGATTTTAATCACTGTAATCGCTGCCAAAGGTGCTTCAACTTATTTAAATACTTCCAAGAAATACTTATGATGGGTATATATACAGTATATTTGGTTATAGATCAGATCATAGATGTTTGATGTTTGAGGAACAGGCAAATTACAAGTTAATTCTTTTAGGTTCCGTAACATGATCAGATGGTCCCGTACATCTTTCCGTGCATCATATCATTTGACATCATATGATGCACTGAATAAGTGTGTCCCAGTGTGAAAGTCTATTTATAAATGAAGGCATTATATATCATGTGTGTCAGTCAGTAGGGGGCAGTGCAACATTTAAAACATTGAAAGTTATCTTTAGAAAACAGCATTAGACTGATCTCTGCCTGCACAAAATCTATTATGGGTACAATCAATCATATTACAACCAAAATGATCTATTAATGATGATTAAGCAGGTAGAAAAGTGACCAATAAGAGAAGCGGTCTGACATTACCATCAAACCAAAAAACTAGACAAGCTGAGAGCAAGGCAAGCATTTTCAACAGTTGAAGGGACAGATATGGCCAAACAGCACAAGCAGAATTATGTGCAACTGTTACCTACAGAAACATCTACGTGGACCAATAACTTCTGGTTGCCATGGAGACCAGGTCCCACAGATATCTGGTAAGAGGAGTTTTCTGCAAGATGCAAAAGCATGCAAGCATATGCATGCACATATATACAGTATACTGTAGAGAGAGAGAGAGAGACTTTAAGATTTTCTGAGAGAAATGTGTGTGGGTACCTGTGCAAAAGTTGCCGCTTTGATGCTAGGGTGTTCTGAGTGGTTCCCAGGGCGTTGCTATGCAGTTGCAAAGGTGTTCTGAGTGGTTCCCAGGGCGTTGCTATGCATTTGCAAAGGTGTTCTGAGTGGTTCCCAGGGCGTTGCTATGCATTTGCAAAGGTGTTCTGAGTGGTTCCCAGGGCGTTGCTATGCAGTTGCAAAGGTTTTCTGAGTGGTTCCCAGGGCGTTGCTATGCATTTGCAAAGGTGTTCTGAGTGGTTCTCAGGGCGTTGCTATGCAGTTGCAAAGGTGTTCTGAGTCGTTCCCAGGGTGTTGCTATGCAGTTGCAAAGGCGTTCTGAGTTGTTCCCAGGGCGTTGCTATGCAGTTGCAAAGGAGATCTGAGTGGTTCCCAGGGCGTTGCAATGCAGTTGCAAAGGTGTTCTGAGTGGTTGCCATGGTGTTGCTGTGCAGTTGCAAAGGTGTTCTGAGTGGTTGCCATGGTGTTGCTGTGCAGTTACAAAGGTGTTCTGAGTGGTTGCCAGTGCATTGCTATGCAGTTGCAAAGGTGTTCTGAGTGGTTGCCATGGTGTTGCTGTGCAGTTGCAAAGGTGTTCTGAGCGGTTGCCAGTGCATTGCTATGTAGTTGCAAAGGTGTTCTGAGTGGTTGCCAGTGCATTGCTATGCAGTTGCAAAGGTGTTCTGAGTGGTTGCCAGTGCATTGCTATGCATTTGCAAAGGTGTTCTGAGTGGTTCCCAGGGCGTTGCTATGCATTTGCAAAGGTGTTCTGAGTGGTTCCCAGGGCGTTGCTATGCATTTGCAAAGGTGTTCTGAGTGGTTCCCAGGGCGTTGCCATGCAGTTGCAAAGGTTTTCTGAGTGGTTCCCAGGGTGTTGCTATGCATTTGCAAAGGTGTTCTGAGTGGTTCCCAGGGCGTTGCTATGCAGTTGCAAAGGTGTTCTGAGTGGTTCCCAGGGCGTTGCTATGCAGATGCAAAGGTGTTCTGAGTGGTTTCCAGGGCGTTGCTATGCAGTTGCAAAGGAGTTCTAAGTGGTTCTCAGGGCGTTGCTATGCAGTTGCAAAGGTGTTCTGAGTCGTTCCCAGGGTGTTGCTATGCAGTTGCAAAGGCGTTCTGAGTTGTTCCCAGGGCGTTGCTATGCAGTTGCAAAGGAGATCTGAGTGGTTCCCAGGGCGTTGCAATGCAGTTGCAAAGGTGTTCTGAGTGGTTGCCATGGTGTTGCTGTGCAGTTGCAAAGGTGTTCTGAGTGGTTGCCATGGTGTTGCTGTGCAGTTACAAAGGTGTTCTGAGTGGTTGCCAGTGCATTGCTATGCAGTTGCAAAGGTGTTCTGAGTGGTTGCCATGGTGTTGCTGTGCAGTTGCAAAGGTGTTCTGAGCGGTTGCCAGTGCATTGCTATGTAGTTGGAAAGGTGTTCTGAGTGGTTGCCAGTGCATTGCTATGCAGTTGCAAAGGTGTTCTGAGTGGTTGCCAGTGCAATGCTATGCAGTTGCAAAGGTGTTCTGAGTGGTTGCCAGTGCATTGCTATGCAGTTGCAAAGGTGTTCTGAGCGGTTGCCAGTGCATTGCTATGTAGTTGCAAAGGTGTTCTGAGTGGTTGCCAGTGCATTGCTATACAGTTGCAAAGGTGTTCTGAGCGGTTGCCATGGCGTTGCTATGCAGTTGCAAAGGTGTTCTGAGCGGTTGCCAGTGCATTGCTATGCAGTTGCAAAGGTGTTCTGAGCGGTTGCCAGTGCATTGCTATGCAGTTGCAAAGGTGTTCTGAGCGGTTGCCAGTGCATTGCTATGCAGTTGCAAAGGTGTTCTGAGTGGTTGCCAGGGCATTGCTATGCAGTTGCAAAGGTGTTCTGAGTGGTTGCCAGGGTGTTGCTATGCAGTTGCAAAGGTGTTCTGAGTGGTTTTTGGTGTTTTGCTATATGGAAGTGAATGGGGGCCATTCTGTAAATGTAAAATTATCACTGTTTCATGACTGTTGACATGATTTCACTGTGATAAAAGCACTTGCTAACCTTTTCTGTGTAAAGTTATATCCAATTTTACAGCTTCGTTGCTATGATGACATAACGCTGTAAGCCCTAAACAAGAACATAAAAACGACTAAACAGTTCTAATAATACATGAGTTCTAATGGATTAATGGATGTGCTTTTATAAAATTAGAAGCGTCACAATTCCGCCTTTAAACCCTCCAAACATTGACTCCATTGGCTTCCATTGTAAGTGACTCATTGTAACCTTGTTTTTTTTTACTTTTTAAAGAAAAGAAAGGACAGGTCAAAATAATTTTTCATGGTAATCAATATTATGCCACAAATGCTGTCGACTGAGATAAACTTGTATTGAACCCAGAATATTCCTTTAAGTGAAACTACTCAAAACCAATGTGCATTTTTGTGCACCGTGATGCGCTCTTCTTGCAAAGTGGCACAGCAAAAAGCACAACAATGTGACAGGAAGACTCAGCAAAAATATTCCTGAACACATACATATTCCTCTCCGGTGTACTGCCCCAGAGTGATGGATTGTTCCTTAAAATAGACAGAACCAGGAAAACTCTAGACTAACGAGCACCTTCCCGAGCATCTCGCCATCGGTTCACTGAAGCTCATTCTACAACCCTGTGCTGTATCCATTTACTGTATTTCACTATAAGCTGATTCATTTCACATGCTTTAATTCAAACTATTCAGTGCTATGTTACAGTAGCCAAAATAGTTTTGTACACTTAACTCGTGCATAACTCATTGCATCACATAACAAAATATCGACGTTTGTGTTGTATGCACACAAGTGCTGCTATCAGCTATAGAGCTGTACTAATTTTACTTTTTTTAAAAAGATGCATGCTTTGGTATTTTGTTATCTAATAAAAGTTCATTTCACACATTTTTAAGTGTGCAAATACTTTTTTGGGCCACTGCATATAGTTAATGATATCAGAAGACATGCTTATAGCTACACATATAGAAAATACTCATGCCATGAGAATACAGAAAAACAACATGTTGGAAATGATCATGTGCACGTGTGCATTTGATTGTTCTGACTAGCAAACTATTCATTCATTTTGATGTGTTCATTTTCTAAATATCCAACTTTGGGATCTTAGCCAAGCATATCCAAATTTTATGGAAGCCAGATGATGCTCCAACCTAACTATTAAAATCTGAAATGTTCAGGTTTGTGCCATCTCTGTTTAATGGAATGCAATGTATGTTATGGTACAAAGCTGTTATCGAGCCCAAAGCTACAGCAAAAGCATGTTTTATTAAGAGCAATTGACTCTTCCAAGCGTCCATAAAACTGTTGCACAGCTTCTGGATTCTGTACTGGAATCTTACTCAAGCACATGCACACAGAGATTGCAATAACCACACAAATGCACACACACATTCATCATGGCATTATGGCAACTGTTGGTGGTCCCTATGGCAAATAGGAGCAGGAATATCACCCACAAGACAAATGGAAGTTTCTCCCACACTCTCTCTACACCAAATATGTTTAAAAGAGATATATTTTGTCCTTCAGAAAGCTTTCTCTATTACAATGCAGAATCAGAACCATAATTAGTGTTGAATATTTGGTTACATCCTTGCACAGAACTGTAGTTTGTAACATTTAGAGCAGTCTTCATGCACACTGCATAATGGTGCATTTACAATTAATATTTTAAGTCATTTTTAGGGTATAATCTTTTAGAGTGTTTCTCATTTGGCCATATATATATATATACACTGATCAGCCATAACATTATAACCACTGACAGGTGAAGTGAATAACATTGATTATCTCATTACAATGGCACCTGTCAAGGGGTGGATATATTAGGGAGCAAGTGAACTGTCAGTTCTTGAATTTCATGTGTTGGAAGCAGGATAAATTGGGCAAGGGTAAGGATCTGAGGGACTTTGACAAGGGCCAGATTGTAATGTCTAGACGACTGGGTCAGAGCATCTCCAAAATGGTCTTGTGGGGTGTTCCCGGTATGCAGTACCTATCTTATGTGATCCAAGGAAGGACAACAGGTGAACCGGCGGCAGGTTCATGGGCGCCCAAGGCTCATTGATGCGTGTGGGGAGCGAAGGCTCGCCCGTCAGGTCCGATCCCACAGAAGAGCTACCGTGCTGATCCCTGTCCACCTCCGAAAGTGCCTACAATGGGCATGTGAGGGTCAGAACTGGACGATGGACCAATGGAAGAAGGTGGCCTGGTCTGATGACAGCCGGGTGCATGTGCGTCATTTACCTGGGGAAGAGATGGCAGCAGGATGCACTATGGGAAGAAGTGTGATGCTCTGGGCGATGTTCTGCTGGGACACCTTGGGTCCTGACATTCATGTGGATGTTATTAGACATGTACCACCTACTTAAAGATTGTTACAGAACACGTACACCCCTTCATGGCCTCTTTCAGCAGGATAATGCACCTGCCCACACTGCACACATTGTTCAGGAACGGTTTGAGGAACATGACGAAGAGTTCAAGGTGTTGAGTTGGCCTCCAAATTCCCCAGATCTCAATCCGATGGAGCATCTATGGGATGTGCTGCACCAATATTGGAGGCTCCACCTCACAACTGACAGGACTTAAAGGATCTGCTGCTAACGTATCGGTGCCAAATGCCACAGGACACCTTCAGAGGTCTTGTGGAGTCCATGTCTCGACGGGTCAGAGCTGTTTTGTCGGCACGAGGGGGACATACATGATATTAGGCAGGTGGTTTTAATGTTGTGGCTCATCGGTGTATATATACACATACATATACTGTATAAATATATATACTATATTATCATTTATTTTCACGCAAAGTATGTTGCTCCATCAGTGTTCAATAACAAATGTATTGTTTTAATCTTGAGACACTTTGTAACCAGAAAAATGCTCATTTTCCTTCATGTGTGCCTTTATCCTGTTTGCACTGTACCCTAACAATAAACCATATTAACATATGTTTCATATGTGTTTTTATTGCCAAATATCAGATGTACTGTGGGGAAATATATTTTTATCTAAAAAGCAATGTTTTGTGGTATTCGTGGTGTAAATATACAATACATGGCAAAATAATATCAGCAGTTGTCATGTTTTTGTCGACGTGCCGCTCAATGATTGAAACGAAGAGGTCAAGCGGCTGTTGCCAGGGTAACCACCCTCCTCTGGCGCCTTCGTCACGCCCAACGCAAATTCTCATTTGACGCCACTCGAACAGTTCGTACAGAAAGTTAAAAGTTGTATTATGATGTAAAACAGCAACGTTATATATATATATATATATATATATATATATATGTATATGTGATGTGCAAGTGATAAATAATGGCCTGTCATGTTTTGTCGATCAAACGCCTGATACCGATCGTACGGTAAGTGCTAGAGATGCAAATTGGTGCCACGGTGACCCCCCTGCAACTTCAATAGCGTTTATATTTGGCAACAGGTGGAAATGTTATGTGAATGTACAATAAAGGTTCCATAAATAATTATGTAATAATGTTTTGTCGACGTTCCATGAACTGTTGCCATGGTTACCTCGTTCCTCGTTCGAATGTAACGCAAATTTGTTGTTACTTTTTCTGTATGTGTGTGTGTCTGACAGGGGCGAAGCCAGGAGTTTGAAAGACTAACTAAATTGTGCCCAAGACAAAAAATGACCAAAAACGGCAATCGAGAGTGGGGTAGCCAGGCTTTGGTCCATGGTGGCCATGGCCACCCCCTAGCTCCGCCCCTGGCGGGGGATCATTTACTGCGTTTGCTATCTCTGTTTTTTGCCTCTGCCAAGGACAGAAAACATTGTGTTTAACTTTCTAGTCTGAAAGAACTCACTGATTCACTCCAGCTTTGGTCATATTTTTAATGATGAATACACCCCCACCCCCCTCCAGCCTCTCTCGCACACAGAAGGCTGAAGTGCTCCGCCAGTCTGACGGCTGGATGTTTTGAGGGTTAGTTTGTCGGGGATTGGCTTTCACACACACAAGCTGAAAGGGTTACTGTTCAATCTATTCTGCGCTCGCCAGAGTGCGCGGCCGAGTGGCGCCGGCGCGTCATACATACACACACACACACACACACGCAGCCTCCTCCAAAAAGCCCTAGACATCATCAAGAAAAGAGAGCTGACAACTGCCCCCACCCTGCGCCAAAAACACAGCACCGCCAGAGTATCTGTCACAATAACCGCACAAATAACACACACGCGCGCACTGAGCAACTTTCACTGCATGTGCAATCTGTTCAATCTGTGCAATCTGTGCAATCGATCTTGACGTTGAAATGACAGCCATTTAGGAGGCGTGATTCACTGCGTGTGCGTCTCTGGGACACGGAGGGCCGCCGCGGTTTGGAGTGAGTGTGTGTGTGTGCATGTTTGTGACGTACTTTTTCTGAGTCTCATATCTCTTGAACTCTCAGAGGGCATGTTTGCTGACTAATTAACAGTCTAGTGCCGTCAGCATCAGTTCACCATTGTGGAGGGCTGCAGTCTTTGTTTCTTACGCCGAGACATTTGGACGAGTCTCGGGCTCAGATTTCTGTCTCTCTCGCTTGTTTTTAAGGAGCTTTTTTTTTCCTTCCCCTTTCCAGAAGTAGTAGCCTAGCCAGGAGTGACTGCCCCTCTCTCTGCTCTGTTTCACCAATGACAGTATTTGAAAATGACTGCATCATATTTTATCGGCGCGCTTTTACGCACAATGATGTATAGTTCTACACTGGCGGGCGCGGTGTGTGTCGTGGCCCGTAAATCAGACGTTTACAAGCCCCCTCTGACGCGCCACGCCACCATCAGAGGCTGCGGAGTGTTTCCACACCAAAAACAGCACTGTAGACCAACTCACTGCATTGTGCATGCACGGATCCTCTCCAGCTCTGGGAAACGGCAGGATATGGGTCTTGTAACGTCAAGGCCTTGGGTTCGATTCCCAGGGAACATACACTGTATATCTGTGGGTCCCTTTGGATAAACATGCATCTGCCGCGTGCATACATGTAAAGGATTACAGTAGAAACAGTTCATTTCCTGCATGCACCCATTATGACAAATATATGCAACAGAGATATGAAAAATGTATCCTTTAGACTGACATAAAACATTATATTTTATTGCTAAAACCATTGCCTTTACACAGTCATTTTTATTATTATTATTATTACTTTTATTCTTAAATTCATTTTTAAAACTTTTCAAGTAGAATTTCTGGTATATTCTATTCTCTTTATACTCACAAACGTTAAAACAATAAATAAAGCATACACATTTGCTTTCGTACTAAAATAATATATGATTTCCAAAAACGCTGAGGTCAACGTGTATAATTTTTAACCCTCAGCCTTTTTAAAAAATATTTTAATTATCACAATCATTATTGATATTAATATTTGTACAAAACCTCTAGGCATCATTGTAGTGTATCAGTTTCTCTCTTTTTTCAGTCAGTACAACAGATTAGATGAGGAAAGTGAACTTCATCATTTTCATCTTCATCTTCATCTTCATAATTGCAATAAAAATAACCACGGGCTCTTCCGGCTCGAAGTGCTCCTTATGAGATTATGGTCCTGTTCCTTTAACAAAAATAGCTGCATTCTTCTTTACTTCACTTAAATATGTACATGTGTTTGATATTTTGAATTAAAAAGCTATTTATAAAAAATAGATTCGCTATGTGGCGCCACATCCCTGTCCGTGGGTAAACAGTGCAATAATTCATATAGATACTCTCCCAGTCCGTGCGCGTCCAGTCCATGGACATTCACTCACTCATACACGCGCTCGCGCATGCACACACGCAAACATTCATGCACCGCTCAGCACGAGCACTTGCACTCGGAGATTATGGGATACTGCACCAGGATCCACGTGCAGTGCTTCTGCCGCGAGAAGCCCTGGCAGTGCCACCGTAGGAAGGTCTTGGTGACGGACTTGACCGGTTTGCAGAACATGCCCTCGGGGAAGGAGCACGAGCGCTCGCTGAAGCAGTTCCCCTCCTTGATGTAGCGCGGCCAGAAGCGCACGCCCAGGTCCTTCCAGGCGTACAGTACGGGACAGTGCGTGTGCGTCCACAGCCACTGCAGGAACTTCCGGCGCGCCTTCTTGCCCACCTTGATGCGCCTCCCGTACGGCGTCTCCGTCAGGTCCAGCTTCTTGAGCTCGACGGGCATGGGCGCGCGCGGTCCCGGCACGTCCGTTGGCGCGCTCGCGTTCAGGTGGACGGGCAAGAGGATGGACATGAAGTTGGGGTCGAAGTGGCTTCCCAGTTTTTTGCGCAGCGTCCTCTCCGAAAGGTCCTGCTCGCGCGGGTCGTACTCCGGGTCGGGGTCTTCCTTGAGGTCCGGCACGGGGAGATGCTCGCTGGGCGAGGGCCGCAGGCGCAAATAAGGCTGGGCCGCGGTGCCGTGCGCGCACAGGAGGAGCAGCAGCAGCGCGTGAGAAATGCCCATGACTCGTGTTCTGTCTGTCTATAGAGTGGAGTTGGCCCTCACTGCGCTCTCACACACCCGTGCATAAATAGGCCAAGAGACAGCACGAGTGAGATCCTTTTAATAGACGGCCGCGTTGACCGGAATGACATGGGACGGGAGCTTTTTTAGCGATCCCCCCTGGATACTTCAGGTGAGGCGTGCCAACTAGCCGTGTAAAGTGGTATCCTCATCAGCCTTTGACTCCCGTTTCCAGCTACTTTCCTAGTTTTGTCTTTGGGTCACCATGGCAACGCTTGCTCTCGGATAGGATGGCACAGTCACTGCACCCAACTTTTTTTTCCCCAGGTGGCACCCAAACTGTCGTTTGAAATGTCAGCGCGCCCGCGGAATGGAGTAAGCCTCAGCCAATGTTATTTTTACGCACAGCTTTTATGAACGTTCTCTCTCACACACACTGTCCGGCTCCAGCCCGTCCCGCCGAACCGGCGCTGCTGAACCGGGACAAGAGCTGCGCAATCTCTCCAAAGCTTAAACACAGATCCTCAGGGGTCGAAACTTGCAACCAGAAGCTCAAAAGTGTCAGATATTTCACACATTTCTTTATCAGTCCCGAATAGATAATCGTTTTATTTACGCTCCACTGGTCCGAACTTTTCACTGAAACTTGACAGTTCCGACTAGTGCAATCACTTGTGCGCTTGCCTACACATTCACGTTAAGAATTCCAATAAATATGTGTCCCGTGTTTTCTAGAACCAGTTGCGGTGCCTTCGTATCCCTGCTGTCAATAGTCCTGTCAGAAAACGCAGCTTCATGGCAGAGCACAAAACCCGCGCGCCGGGTCCCGATACAGCGAAGGGCACACTGGAGAATGAGTGCGTCTGGAGGAGAACTCCTCTCTTTCCCAAGTTAAATATCCCCTCCCCTTCCCTCCCCCGTCAGCTTCAAGTGTGTGCGCGCGCGCGCGGGGCCATGCAGCTCACCAAGAACCCTCAGTCTGACTGACAGCAGAACACACACACACACACATACAATGAGACCCCCTCCCAAACATATACACACACACACACACACACACACACACACACCACGCAGTGAAGGAAAATATCTGTCACAAAAGCACTAGATTTATCACGGGAACAGCAATTATCAAGCAGAAAACACACATTTACGATTTTCCATATCTTGCACATTCCACGACACTAACCCACCTATTATGATGGGTTACATGCCTTGCAGAAATAATGTTCAAGTGGAAACCTCATATTTCATTCATACCGCATTTAAATTACACTTTCGAGTTGGATGCATCCATACACAAACATTGATTTCGAACATTTTGCAGATTTTGGCACATTGGCCAGTGACGTCACGCTCATTATTGTCCAGTTCTATTCGATGATTTTAAAATACATAAAAAATGCATTTCACACAAAATAATTACTCAAATACAGCTCTTCTATAATGAACATGTTTTTCATGTCTGTTCAAAGTTATTTTGTCTAATTAAAAGCTGAAATTCTTGACAAAACAAATATAAATATATATCTATATCTATAGTACTGTGCAAAAGTTTTAGGCACTTGTGAAAAACTTTCAAAGTGAGGATTTCTTAAAAAAAAAAAAAAAAATGGCATAAATAGTTTTCATTTATCAATGAATGTCATACAAAGTCGAGTAAACATAAACAAGCTCAATCAATATTTGGTGTGACCACCTTTGCCTTTAAAACAGCCCAAATTCACTTCGATACACCAGGACACCTGGTTGTTGGCAGATAGGATGTTCCAAGCTTTTTGGAGAATTCGCCACAGTTCTTTTGTCTATGTCGGCTGTCTCTTTATGTAATCCCAGAATGACTCAGTGTTCAGTGGGGGGCTCTGTGGTGGCCAGGGCTGGACTTTGGCATACCGGGCATTTTCCCTGTGGGCCGATGCACTTTGGGGCGGACTGAAACGGCATGTGATATGCCAAAAAGGACCATTGGCAAGACCTTTTGCACAGTACTGTGTATATATATATATATATATATATATATATATATATATATATACCTTCAAAAATGTTTTTGAAAAGTTTTTTGAATTTATGATAAGG
This sequence comes from Moxostoma hubbsi, assembly GCA_032164185.1. Classification (NCBI taxonomy): domain Eukaryota; kingdom Metazoa; phylum Chordata; class Actinopteri; order Cypriniformes; family Catostomidae; genus Moxostoma; species Moxostoma hubbsi. The sequence continues at coordinate 26,096,048 of JAVLUX010000037.1, read as the reverse complement.
TTGTGTACTCTCATGTATTCAAAGTGCATGGAAAGTCATTTTTTACCTTTCACTTGATGGTCACACCACGTGATAACCATTCAATCGTTTAATTGGACTGTATAAAATGCAACATTTCGAATATATATGTGTACACCAATATATATGGGGACACTAGAAATGTCCTTATAAACCACATTTATAGCATAATACCCTTGTAATTACCAGTTTGTAATTTAAAAAAAATGTCCTCAAACCACACCCAAGACACACACACACACACACACACACAAGACACACACACTCACTCACACACACACACACACACACACACACACACACACACAGGACACACACACCCGCGCGCGCGAAATCGCTTTTTCCCAGGGAGGAAAAAGACAAACATGCTGTTGAAGTGCTTAGGAATCCAATAATTGGTCCATTAAAGCGCCTCTGGTCTGTGTGGAGGTTTGTGGATGCGCGCTCGACCTTTGCTCTCGCCACCGGCAGGAACCAACGCGCGTGAACTCTTGGGTCACCAAATAAACGGGCGCAATTAAGTGTTTAAACGGGCCGCATAGAGAGACGCGTCACCCCTCACAGCGCCAGAACTCACGCGCAGTGTGCGGCTGGAAATCGTGCAAAAATAACTGGAAAACAACAACGGGAATGACGTCAAACATCATCCGGTACCCGCGCACAGGTGAGCGGGACACATCGACATCTATGAAACGTTCAAGAAACATTTAAACTTCTTTTAATTGTGTGTTGCATTGAAAAATGTTTAGGCAAGACTTTCGAAAAGTTTACCGTAGGCTACATTAATGATACGTTGAGCTTTCTGTGCATGTAGTAATATTTAGGTTAGTTATAATGTAGTTATTTGAATAGCTTTTGTGTGTTCTGGAAGCAGTGTGCAGTGGATTGGAGGGACTGTAGGGATATCCCTCTGTGTGTGCTATGGGCTTCATGACGTGTGGAGTGTGAGGCATGTAAGCAGGGCCCCAGCAGTCTGGATCGGTGGCAGACAGTCTGGCTGCGGTTCTGTGGTTCAGCTGACGGTGTCATTCTGCATTTTGACCGCTAGAGAGCGACGAGTAGACCTGTCAGATCACTAACACTTCTAAGCGTTCATAACTTTCATTATTAGGTCAAAACAAACAGCATAGTTAGAAATATCGTTTGAATTCATATTTCAATGCAAAATCTCCAAACCAGTGGAGTTTCCTTCTCAAAATGTATCTCTCGATTTGTCGTTCTCATAGTCTGGTTAAAAAAAATGATAATAATGTCAAGCGCATGTTTTAACCACATAATAACCGCATCCATCCACCCTGAAACAGACAGTGTCTCAACTGACTTCCGCTGGCGTTCATTCTAGAATTTATTCCAAGATACTGTCTTGGAAAAATCAAGATAATGAAGGTACAATTCTAACATGCAGACAAATACTCAAATACTGCAAATACTAGATAGTAAAAAAAAAAAAACAAAGAGAGAGAAAAGAACACAGTTTGGATGGAGAGAGGCAGACTGAAAGATACTGTAGATAGATAGATAGATAGATAGATAGATAGATAGATGATAGATAGATAGATAGATAGATAGATAGATAGATAGATAGATAGATAGATAGATAGATAGATAGATAGATAGATAGATAGATAGATAGATAGATAAAGAGAGACAGAGATATATAGACAGACAGACAGACAGGTAGAAGGTAGATAGACAGACAAGTAGACAGACATACAGTTAGATAGATAGATAGATAGATAGACAGATAGACAAGTAGATAGATAGATAGACAGACAGACAGATAGAGAGAGAGACTGACAAGTAGATAGACGGACAGATAGAGAAACAGACAAGTAGACAGACAGCCAGCCAGATAGACAGACAGATAGACAGGCATACAGACAGACAGACAGACAGGTAAAGAGAGACAGAGATAGATAGATAGACAGGCAGACAGACAGGCAGACAGACATAGATAGACAGACAGACAGCAAGATAGATAGATAGATAGACACATACAGACAGATAGAGAGACAGACAAGTAGATAGACAGACAGCCAGATAGATAGATAGACACATACAGACAGATAGAGATACAGACAGACAGACAGACAGATAGATAGATAAAGAGAGACAGAGATATATAGATAGATAGATAGATAGATAGATAGATAGATAGATAGATAGATAGATAGATAAGTAAATAGATAGACAGACAGAGAAACAGACAAGTAGTCAGACAGCCAGCCAGATAGATAGATAGATAGACAGACAGACAGGTAGATTGACAGACAAACAGACAGAAAGACAGATAAAGAGAGACAGAGATAGATAGATAGATAGATAGATAGATAGATAGATAGATAGATAGATAGATAGACTTGTAGATAGACAGACAAGTAGATAGATAGCTAGATAGACAGGCAGACAGACAAAGAGAGACAGAGATAGATAGATAGATCTATTGATAGATAGACAGACAGGTAGAAAGATAGATAGACAGACAAGTAGATAGACAGACAGACAGCCAGATAGATAGATAGACAGACAGACAAGTAGCTAGACAGACAGACAGATAGATAGATAGACACATACAGACAGATAGAGAGACAGACAAGTAGCTAGACAGACAGACAGACAGCCAGATAGATAGATAGATATATAGACACATACAGACAGATAGAGAGACAGACAAGTAGATAGACAGACAGACAGACAGACAGGTAGAAGGTAGATAGACAGACAAAGTAGATAGATAGATAGACAGACAGACAGACAGGTAGAAGGTAGATAGACAGACAAGTAGATAGAGAGATAGACAGATAGATAAAGAGAGACAGACAGACAGCCAGATAGATAGATAGACAGACAAGTTGATAGATAGACAGACAGACGGCCAGATAGAAACATACAGACAGATAGAGAGACAGACAAGTAGACAGACAAGTAGACAGACAGACAGACAGATAGATAGATAGATAGATAGATAGATAGATAGATAGACAGACAGATAGAGAAACAGACAAGTAGATAGACAGACAGCAAGATAGATAGATAGACACATACAGACAGATAGAGAGACAGACAGCCAGATAGATAGATAGACACATACAGACAGATAGAGATACAGACAGACAGACAGATAGATAAAGAGAGACAGAGATATATAGACAGACAGACAGGTAGAAGGTAGATAGACAGACAAGTAGACAGACAGACAGTTAGATAGATAGATAGATAGATAGATAGATAGACAGACAAGTAAATAGAGAGATAGACAGACAGACAGATAGATAAAGAGAGACAGAAATAGAAAGACAGACAGGTAGAAAGATAGATAGACAGACAAGTAGATAGATAGACAGACAGACAGATAGAGAGAGAGAGAGACTGACAAGTAGATAGACAGACAAGTAGATAGATAGACAGACAGAGAAACAGACAAGTAGACAGACAGCCAGCCAGATAGATAGATAGATAGACAGACAGGTAGATAGACAGACAAACAGACAGAAAGACAGATAAAGAGAGACAGAGATAGATAGATAGATAGATAGATAGATAGATAGATAGATAGATAGATAGATAGATAGACAAGTAGATAGATAGCTAGCTAGATAGATAGATAGATAGAAAGAAAGATAGATAGATAGATAGATAGAAAGAAAGATAGATAGATAGATAGATAGAGAAACAGACAAGTAGACAGACAGCCAGATAGATAGATAGACACATACAGACAGATAGAGATACAGACAGACAGACAGACAGATAGATAGATAAAGAGAGACAGAGATATATAGATAGATAGATAGATAGATAGATAGATAAGTAAATAGATAGACAGACAGAGAAACAGACAAGTAGTCAGACAGCCAGCCAGATAGATAGATAGATAGACAGACAGACAGGTAGATTGACAGACAAACAGACAGAAAGACAGATAAAGAGAGACAGAGATAGATAGATAGATAGATAGATAGATAGATAGATAGATAGATAGATAGATAGATAGACTTGTAGATAGACAGACAAGTAGATAGATAGCTAGATAGACAGGCAGACAGACAAAGAGAGACAGAGATAGATAGATAGATCTATTGATAGATAGACAGACAGGTAGAAAGATAGATAGACAGACAAGTAGATAGACAGACAGACAGCCAGATAGATAGATAGACAGACAGACAAGTAGCTAGACAGACAGACAGATAGATAGATAGACACATACAGACAGATAGAGAGACAGACAAGTAGCTAGACAGACAGACAGACAGCCAGATAGATAGATAGATATATAGACACATACAGACAGATAGAGAGACAGACAAGTAGATAGACAGACAGACAGACAGACAGGTAGAAGGTAGATAGACAGACAAAGTAGATAGATAGATAGACAGACAGACAGACAGGTAGAAGGTAGATAGACAGACAAGTAGATAGAGAGATAGACAGATAGATAAAGAGAGACAGACAGACAGCCAGATAGATAGATAGACAGACAAGTTGATAGATAGACAGACAGACGGCCAGATAGAAACATACAGACAGATAGAGAGACAGACAAGTAGACAGACAAGTAGACAGACAGACAGACAGATAGATAGATAGATAGATAGATAGATAGATAGATAGATAGATAGATAGATAGATAGATAGATAGACAGACAGATAGAGAAACAGACAAGTAGATAGACAGACAGCAAGATAGATAGATAGACACATACAGACAGATAGAGAGACAGACAGCCAGATAGATAGATAGACACATACAGACAGATAGAGATACAGACAGACAGACAGATAGATAAAGAGAGACAGAGATATATAGACAGACAGACAGGTAGAAGGTAGATAGACAGACAAGTAGACAGACAGACAGTTAGATAGATAGATAGATAGATAGATAGATAGACAGACAAGTAAATAGAGAGATAGACAGACAGACAGATAGATAAAGAGAGACAGAAATAGAAAGACAGACAGGTAGAAAGATAGATAGACAGACAAGTAGATAGATAGACAGACAGACAGATAGAGAGAGAGAGAGACTGACAAGTAGATAGACAGACAAGTAGATAGATAGACAGACAGAGAAACAGACAAGTAGACAGACAGCCAGCCAGATAGATAGATAGATAGACAGACAGGTAGATAGACAGACAAACAGACAGAAAGACAGATAAAGAGAGACAGAGATAGATAGATAGATAGATAGATAGATAGATAGATAGATAGATAGATAGATAGATAGATAGACAAGTAGATAGATAGCTAGCTAGATAGATAGATAGATAGAAAGAAAGATAGATAGATAGATAGATAGAAAGAAAGATAGATAGATAGATAGATAGAGAAACAGACAAGTAGATAGACAGACAGCCAGATAGATAGATAGACACATACAGACAGATAGAGAGACAGACAGCCAGATAGATAGATAGACACATACAGACAGATAGAGATACAGACAGACAGACAGATAGATAAAGAGAGACAGAGATATATAGACAGACAGACAGGTAGAAGGTAGATAGACAGTCAAGTAGACAGACAGACAGATAGAGAGAGAGAGACTGACAAGTAGATAGACAGACAAGTAGATAGATAGACAGACAGAGAAACAGACAAGTAGACAGACAGCCAGCCAGATAGATAGATAGATAGACAGACAGGTAGATAGACAGACAAACAGACAGAAAGACAGATAAAGAGAGACAGAGATAGATAGATAGATAGATAGATAGATAGATAGATAGATAGATAGATAGATAGATAGAAAGATAGATAGATAGATAGACTTGTAGATAGACAGACAAGTAGATAGATAGCTAGCTAGCTAGATAGATAGATAGAAAGAAAGATAGATAGATAGATAGATAGATAGATAGATAGATAGATAGATAGAGAAACAGACAAGTAGATAGACAGACAGCCAGATAGATAGATAGACACATACAGACAGAGAGACAGACAGCCAGATAGATAGATAGACACATACAGACAGATAGAGATACAGACAGACAGACAGATAGATAAAGAGAGACA
>JAVLUX010000037.1:26045000-26085000 GCA_032164185.1 Moxostoma hubbsi | reverse complement strand
TTACTTTGAATCAGAGTACAGGGATTATTTGGACAATTTAGCTTGGTGTACAAATGACTCCATTGGCAACACCAGTTTGGAGAAATTTCACACATACCAGTGAAATCTAAACTGTCCACGTTTGTAGTACACTGACACTGAATTACAGCAACACTGTGCCGTCGTTTGGAATGTGGCATGTGATGTCATTTTGCCCCCTTCTTGCATTGGGAATGCCATCCCTCTCACGGTCTCTTCCTTTTCCCTCCCTCTCCTTCTCAGCAGGAAATCTTCTCTCATTCTTTTTAATTTTAGGCAACATGAATAAGCCTAATCAGAGTGGAATGCAGCAAAGTCACACACACACACTGACCGCATCCCAATTAAATGAGGCCGAGTTGATTATGGACCCGCCCCCCCACACACACCACCATTCTTTTCTCTCCCTCTTTTGTCTCCTTCTTATTCTGTGCGACACGTAAGGCCTGAATAGAAACTGTGCGGTGGCTCACGGTTGTGTTAAGTCTCGCACACACATTTGAAGGGAAGTGTCCCATGCTGTGTCACTCAAAAGTCTCACAGTTTGTGCTGTCAATCAAACCCTGAGCGCCCCATTCCGCCCGTATGTTGAACGTAAGGTATGACATCACCCTGTGCCACAAACACAGGGGGGCGAATTTACTAAACCGGTGCATCACTTTTGCACAATCACTTTTCTGTAACTAAATGAAGTCATTGGTGTTCAATTCTGCTCTAGGAAGTTTAGGATATTGCATAAAAATTGCTGGATAGAAAACAAGAGATGTTTGTGTTGATAGTGATGTAGTGATGATGCCAGCAGGATTTCAGCATTTTAAAGAGAGCACTGACTCCCCCACCTCCAGGACATCCACCCTCACCACCGCAATCTTCCTCACTCCCTCCAGCCTCACGCACACTCAATGACACCCCCCCACCTCTGGGGGACCTCCATACCCGGCGCACCATGCGAACCTTGTGCACCTGCTCTTAAGCACCCCTCACACAGATTCACTCACAGCCTTCCGATAGCCCCAAACCCCCCGGAGCACCAACCTACGGTAGTTCGCTACATCCTCCACAACCTTGCAATCAGAACCAACCCACAAATGATGCACTAATGTTGTGGCAGTGAATCCAAAGAAGCACCGCTTCTAGCGGGAACAATTAATACCCACAACATATACACCTGAAACACTAATAATCCTTAAAGTACTCCTGCATCACAAAAGACACACCAAACCGACCCAAACACGCTTATTTCAAGCCCTTCATCCCAAGCAGCAAAAATCTCTGTATAAACATGTCGCTAGTCTCCATTGTTGTCGCCAGAGAAATTAGTCAAATTGAAGCTGTTTACAAGGCGTACAGTGAAAAGCATTAGAGAGAATAAATGGGGAAATCTTCAAACAGGCGGCGATAAACAAGCCCAGATTTCTCAATGTCGCTTCCAGCATCTGCTTTCAGTTCGAGATGCAGTTTAACTAAAGAGATGGTGCACAATACAAGAACAGACAGAGGTGGGTACAACTGGATTATTTTGTTTCATGTCATTTTATTTTATCCATTATTATTATAAATGTCTGTCTGTCTAATTCATGCCATCTCTCTGCCTTGAAACAGTGTCTGTCTGTCTATTTATTGTATCTGTCTGTCTTGACACAATGTCTGTCTAATTATCTGCCTGTCTATCTATTGTATCTGTCTGTCTGTCTGTCTGGCTTATTCTCTGTCTATATATCTGTGTTGAAACAGTGTCTGTCTATCTGAGTATCTGAGTAACTGCCACTGCAGTTTGTGTATCATCCAAACCGTTCAACAGACGATGCCATCGCCACCACCCTCCATCTGGCCCTCACCCACCTAGATAAAAAGGACTCATACGTTCGAATGCTGTTCATAGACTTCAGCTCAGCATTCAACACAATCATTCCTCAGCACCTGATTGGAAAGCTGAACCTGCTGGGCCTGGACACCTCCCTCTGCAACTGGATCCTGGACTTCCTAACTGGGAGACCTCAGTCAGTCCGGATCGGGAACAGCATCTCCACCACCACCACACTGAGCACTGGGACCCACCAGGGCTGTGTGCTCAGTCCACTGCTGTTCACTCTGCTGACTCACGACTGTGCAGCAATGCACAGCTCGAATCACATCATCAAGTTCACCGATGACACGACCGTGGTGGGTCTCATCAGCAAGAACAATGAGTCAGCATAGAGAGAGGAGGTGGAGTGGCTAACGGACTGGTGTAGAGTCAACAACCTGTCTCTGAATGTCAACAAAACAAAAGAGATGGTCGTTGACTTTCGGAGAGCACAAGGTGAACACTCCCCACTGAACATCGACGGCTCCTCTGTGGAGATCGTCAAGAGTGCCAAATTCCTTGGTGTTCACCTGGTGGAGAACCTCACCTGGTCGCTCAACACCAGCTCTTTTACCAAGAAAGCCCAGCAGCATCTCTACTTTCTTCGAAGGCTGAGGAAAGCACATCTCCCACCCCCCCATCCTCACTACATTCTATAGAGGGACTATTGAGAGCATCCCGAGCAGCTGCATCACTGCCTGGTTTGAGACTTGCACCGTTTCGGACCGCAAAGCCCTGCAGAGGATAGTGAGGACAGCTGAGTAGATCATCGGGGTCTCTCTTCCCTCCATCAAAGGCATTTACATAAAACACTGTATCCGCAAAGCCAACAGCATTGTGAAGGACCCCACACACCCCTCACACAATCTCTTTACCCTCCTGCCGTCTGGCAAGAGGTACCGAAGCATTCGGGCCCTCACGGCTAGACTGTGTAACAGCTTCTTCCCCCAAACCATCAGACTCCTCAATACTCAGAGACTGGACTGAGACACACACACACACACACACACACACGTGTCCTGAGTTGCACTTAAATTACAGTCACTTTATAACTGGCTGCTACCTCAATAACTGCTATGTGCATAGAACACTATCTCATAGTATGTATGTTTACATTTGACATTTTTAGTAACTGTCATCTTTGCACTACTGTGTACTGGTCGGCGCTGCACTGTCTCTCACTGTGTCTATTGTCCTGTTCATTGTTTGTAATTTATTGTACCGTCCCGTACTTTTGGCACACGTTTGCATGTGCACTTTATATAGATATGTTATTTAGTCTGTTTAGTCTCATATGGTTCTGTGTTTGTCCTGTGTTGTTTTATGTAGCACATGGTCCTGGAGGAATGTTGTCTTGTTTCACTGTGTACTGAACTAACTGTATATGGTTGAACGACAATAAAAACCACTTGACTTGACTTGACTATTGTATCTGTCTGTCTGTCTATCTATCTATTGTGTCTGTCTATCTGTCTGTCTATCTGTCCATGTATCATATCTTGCTAATTCTCTATCTACCTGTCTGTTTGTCTATCTATATATCTATTGTATCTGTCTGTCTATATATCTATTGTATCTGTCTATCTGTCTGTCTGTATATCTATTGTGTCTGTCTGTCTGTCTATCTTTCTATTGTATCTGTCTCTCTGTCTATCTATCTGTCTGTATATCTATTGTGTCTGTCTGTCTATCTATCTATTGTATCTGTCTGTCTGTCTATCTATCTGTCTGTCTGTATATCTATTGTGTCTGTCTATCTGTCTGTCTATCTATCTATTTTGTCTGTCTGTCTATCTATTGTATCTGTCTATCTGTCTGTCTGTCTATCTACCTATTTTATCTGTCTGTCTGTCTGTCTATCTATTATATCTGTCTGTCTGTCTATCTATCTGTCTGTCTATCTATCTATCTGTCTGTCTATCTATCTATCTGTCTATCTATTGTATCTGTCTGTCTGTCTGTCTATTGTATCTGTCTGTCTGTCTATCTGTCTATTGTATCTGTCTGTCTATCTATCTATCTATTGTGTCTGTCTATCTGTCTGTCTATCTGTCCATGTATCATATCTTGCTAATTCTCTATCTACCTGTCTGTTTGTCTATCTATATATCTATTGTATCTGTCTGTCTATATATCTATTGTATCTGTCTATCTGTCTGTCTGTATATCTATTGTGTCTGTCTGTCTGTCTATCTTTCTATTGTATCTGTCTCTCTGTCTATCTATCTGTCTGTATATCTATTGTGTCTGTCTGTCTATCTATCTATTGTATCTGTCTGTCTGTCTATCTATCTGTCTGTTTGTATATCTATTGTGTCTGTCTATCTGTCTGTCTATCTATCTATTTTGTCTGTCTGTCTATCTATTGTATCTGTCTATCTGTCTGTCTGTCTATCTACCTATTTTATCTGTCTGTCTGTCTGTCTATCTATTATATCTGTCTGTCTGTCTATCTATCTGTCTGTCTATCTATCTATCTGTCTGTCTATCTATTGTATCTGTCTGTCTGTCTGTCTGTCTATTGTATCTGTCTGTCTGTCTATCTGTCTATTGTATCTGTCTGTCTGTCTATCTGTCTATTGTATCTGTCTGTCTATCTATCTATCTATCTATTGTATCTGTCTGTCTATCTATCTATCTATTGTATCTGTCTATCTGTCTGTCTGTCTACCTATCTATTGTATCTGTCTGTCTGTATATCTATTGTGTCTGTCTGTCTGTCTGTCTATCTTTCTATTGTATCTGTCTCTCTGTCTATCTATCTGTCTGTCTGTCTGTATATCTATTGTGTCTGTCTGTCTATCTATCTATTGTATCTGTCTGTCTGTCTATCTATCTGTCTGTCTGTATATCTATTGTGTCTGTCTATCTATCTGTCTGTCTATCTATCTATTTTGTCTGTCTGTCTGTCTATCTATCTATTGTATCTGTCTATCTGTCTGTCTGTCTATCTATTATATCTGTCTGTCTGTCTGTCTATCTATTATATCTGTCTGTCTGTCTATCTGTCTGTCTATCTATCTATCTGTCTATCTATCTATCTATCTATCTATTGTATCTGTCTGTCTGTCTGTCTATCTATTGTATCTGTCTGTCTATCTGTCTGTCTGTCTATTCTATCTATCTATCTATCTATCTATTGTATCTGTCTGTCTGTCTATCTATCTATTGTATCTATCTATCTATCTATTTATCTATCTATCTATCTATTGTATCTGTCTATCTGTCTGTCTGTCTGTCTATCTATCTATTGTATCTGTCTATCTGTCTGTCTATCTACCTATTTTATCTGTCTGTCTGTCTATCTATCTATTGTATCGGTCTGTCTGTCTGTCTGTCTGTCTGTCTGTCTATCTATTGTATCTGTCTTTCTGTCTATATGTCTATCTATCTATCTGTCTTTCTATCTATCTGTCTATCTATCTGTCTGTCTATCTATCTATCTGTTTATCTGTCTATCTGTCTATATGTCTATCTATCTATCTGTCTTTCTATCTATTGTATCTGTCTATCTATCTATCTATTGTATCTGTCTATCTGTCTGTCTGTCTGTCTATCTATCTATTGTATCGGTCTGTCTGTCTATCTATTGTTCTGTCTGTCTGTCTGTCTGTCTATCTATTGTATCTGTCTTTCTGTCTATATGTCTATCTATCTATCTGTCTTTCTATCTATCTGTCTATCTATCTGTCTGTCTATCTATCTATCTGTTTATCTGTCTATATGTCTATCTATCTGTCTTTCTGTCTATATGTCTATCTATCTATCTGTCTTTCTGTCTATGTCTATCTATCTATCTGTCGTTCTATCTATCTGTCTATCTATCTGTTTATCTGTCTATATGTCTATCTATCTATCTGTCTTTCTATCTATCTGTCTATCTATCTGTCTGTCTATCTATCTATCTGTTTATCTGTCTATATGTCTATCTATCTATCTGTCTTTCTGTCTATATGTCTATTTATCTATCTTTCTATCTATATGTCTATCTATCTATCTGTCTTTCTGTCTATATGTCTATCTATCTATCTGTCTTTCTATCTATCTGTCTATCTATCTATCTGTCTTTCTATCTGTCTGTCTATCTATCTATCTGTTTATCTGTCTATATGTCTATCTATCTATCTGTCTTTCTGTCTATATGTCTATCTATCTATCTGTTTATCTGTCTATATGTCTATCTATCTATCTGTCTTTCTGTCTATATGTCTATCTATCGTATCTATCTGTCTGTCTGTCTGCTAGATGCAAACTCAAAGACATGGGATACTTCATGATCCATTGTCTGAAGAATGGGCTCAGGAAGTAGTTCACCAAAATGACGTCCCATATGCATCCAGCCGGACTGTGATGCCCCTCACTGAATGACACATAAACACCACATAGAAAATGAATGAACCACTAACGGATATCTTCATCGGCCAAAGTCAAAGGACAATGCATCTACATGTATTTCCTCAGTCAATTCAGGGAGTTTAACTCTACATCTTATAATTCATACAAAACAACTTACTTAGTTTACTCATTTTAACCACTAATAGTTCTGAACATAAATAACTAATATTGGCATTATATTCACTCATTTTCTGTTATAGCATCAATTCATATGCAGCTGTAAAGCGTTGACTGTCTGTCTTGATACAATGTCTGTCTGTCTCTCCGTCTGTCTTTTTGTCAATCTATCTATGTATACTAATGTGTGTGTGTGAGTCTGTCTGTCTGTGGCATGTCTCTCCCCCCTCAGTCTCCCATGACTGGAGACACACACTTCTGCTTACACAGAGGTGCCAACAGGCCGGTGTTTATATTTGCGTGAGTGTGTGCATGATGGATTTGTTTGTATCCCAGTGTTTATGTATGTGTGTATGTGTGTGTGTAAATTTGCTAAATATTTGTTGATGTAAATGTTCTTGTTCTTTGCGCACGGGTGTGTTAAAATTACACACCGACATGTGTTTATCTAGCCACAGTATATAAATGGAACAAACTTGTTTGGGGACATCCTCATTTGGAAGATAATAAATGATAATTTGATGATAAAAATAATGTTTTCTTTTAGGGGTTAGTGTATAGTTACTATAAAATGCTTCATAAACAATAGAAGCCTATGGCATACGTCTATTTAGATAGATAGGTAAATGTGTGTGTGTGTGTGTTTAGATGAAAGCTTACGACCCGGGGTATCTGTGTTACTAAAGATATGGGCACATCCATTCACTGTTTATCTAATGCCTGATCATCACTTCATCCATCAATCCAATCATATTTCTTACAATAGCTCAGTGTGTGTGTGTGTGTGTGTGTGTGTGTGTGCAAGAGAGAGAGAGCTCTTTGAAGTCAGAGTTGAAGTGTACCTAATTCAACAGTATGTGGTGGTGAGGGGCGGGGGGTACTGCAACTGCTGACCGTAACAACATACACAAACACACACACACACATAAAGTTGCACAGACTGTGTGTGTGACATCACAATGTACGCACATCCACTCAAGCTGTTGTGTTTCATCCAGGACACGCCCACTGGCTGATCCGCCCAGTGTTGTGCCAGCTCCTGACAGAGGGCTTATGATTCGTTATTACTATTCCATTAACAGAAACAATGACACACACACTGTCTGGCACCAGTGGATTAGAGACTGCTGGGGTTTGTTTTTAGTTCCTGCAGTGTGAATGTCAGAATTTCAGGGGGGGATTCTGGCCATAAAAGCAACTTATATTCAAAATACGGGTACAAAAAATCCCCCCGTATACAGAGCTCCTAATAATGAATCTAATAATGGTCTATTCCTTTCTACTCAAGGCGTAATAATGCATAAAGTAGTATAGCGTGTGAGTTTGTGCTGGGTAAGAGGTTATATAATCTCAATGTAATTATTTAGATTGCAGACCAATCTGGGACAATCTTACAGCAGGAAATCATCAAATGCTGCATTTCATTTGATTCACTGCCCCTTGTGGATGAAGCTGGAAGTGTTAGGGCACGTGAGCCTCGGTCTCCAGGTGAAATGTCCACAGGGTGGCGCCACAAGAGAGTTATAAATCCTGCTGTTTTTAGTTGTAAAGGTGAAGTGAAAATAAATGCATATTTTATTCATCATAAATATGATGGCCATAAGACAAACCCCAAACCTAAAACTGTCATTTTAGAGCGAAAAATGCCACCTCAGATTCACGATGACTTCCTGGTTTCCATGGGACCGCATGGCATGACTGTATGGTACCTTCACATCCTTCAATACAACAGAATCTTATTTACAAATCGAGCAGATTCGACAGATCTGACGGGATGAGCAACATTAGATACTTAATATATAGTCAACTTTAATTTTGCGTTTCCCTTTTTTTGATTTGCAACTAGTATATGGGGATAGCGGGACTAAATTGTGAAACTTTAAATACTATCAAGCTATAGAAAGTCATATTTTTTTCATGTTTTCAGTAATGTTGGTTATTCATGTTTATGAGACATTATAGACATTACAGCTGATTTTCTGTAAAGCTACATTGGAACAGTGTGTTTTGGGAAAAGCACACATAAAAACTATACAAATAAAAATGATCTGACTACTTCAGCAACAAAATCTCAATATTCTCTCATTGCACTGTCAAACAAACAAGTGTTAGCCAGTGCTGAAACATTTTACCAAACAGAAATTAGCATAATTAATTCTGATTCAAAGTAACGGCCGGCATCATCCAATCACAGCCAACCATTTTAAAATAAAATGATACATTGTAAATTCTGCATCTAAGTACTGATTATCATTTTCCCATGTCTGCCAAACATGTTCAGTGGTGCAAACATCATCTGCAGCCTAAAACTGAACTTTTGCTCGGATTTTAGGAGTGAATGCACTATAGGATGCTCCCTTGCTCCCTATTTAGTGCATGACTTAACCTTCAGTGTGCTGTCTGTCTGCACTGGTCTCAGAACAGTTATAGGAGAGCTATAGGATGCTCCCTTGCTCCCTATTTAGTGCATGACTTAACCTCCAGTGTGCTGTCTGTCTGCACTGGTCTCAGAACAGTTATAGGAGAGCTATAGGATGCTCCCTTGCTCCCTATTTAGTGCATGACTTAACCTCCAGTGTGCTGTCTGTCTGCACTGGTCTCAGAACAGTTATAGGAGAGCTA
The DNA here is from genome assembly GCA_032164185.1 of Moxostoma hubbsi. Lineage (NCBI taxonomy): Eukaryota > Metazoa > Chordata > Actinopteri > Cypriniformes > Catostomidae > Moxostoma > Moxostoma hubbsi. The sequence goes on along the minus strand of JAVLUX010000037.1, from coordinate 26,076,002 downwards.
TAGGATGCTCCCTTGCTCCCTATTTAGTGCATGACTTAACCTTCAGTGTGCTGTCTGTCTGCACTGGTCTCAGAACAGTTATAGGAGAGCTATAGGATGCTCCCTTGCTCCCTATTTAGTGCATGACTTAACCTTCAGTGTGCTGTCTGTCTGCACTGGTCTCAGAACAGTTATAGGAGAGCTATAGGATGCTCCCTTGCTCCCTATTTAGTGCATGATTTAACCTCCAGTGTGCTGTCTGTCTGCACTGGTCTCAGAACAGTTATAGGAGAGCTATAGGATGCTCCCTTGCTCCCTATTTAGTGCATGACTTAACCTCCAGTGTGCTGTCTGTCTGCACTGGTCTCAGAACAGTCATAGGAGAGCTATAGGATGCTCCCTTGCTCCCCATTTAGTGCATGATTTAACCTCCAGTGTGCTGTCTGTCTGCACTGGTCTCAGAACAGTTATAGGAGAGCTATAGGATGCTCCCTTGCTCCCTATTTAGTGCATGACTTAACCTTCAGTGTGCTGTCTGTCTGCACTGGTCTCAGAACAGTTATAGGAGAGCTATAGGATGCTCCCTTGCTCCCTATTTAGTGCATGACTTAACCTCCAGTGTGCTGTCTGTCTGCACTGGTCTCAGAACAGTTATAGGAGAGCTATAGGATGCTCCCTTGCTCCCTATTTAGTGCATGACTTAACCTCCAGTGTGCTGTCTGTCTGCACTGGTCTCAGAACAGTTATAGGAGAGCTATAGGATGCTCCCTTGCTCCCTATTTAGTGCATGACTTAACCTCCAGTGTGCTGTCTGTCTGCACTGGTCTCAGAACAGTTATAGGAGAGCTATAGGATGCTCCCTTGCTCCCTATTTAGTGCATGACTTAACCTCCAGTGTGCTGTCTGTCTGCACTGGTCTCAGAACAGTTATAGGAGAGCTATAGGATGCTCCCTTGCTCCCTATTTAGTGCATGACTTAACCTCCAGTGTGCTGTCTGTCTGCACTGGTCTCAGAACAGTTATAGGAGAGATATAGGATGCTCCCTTGCTCCCTATTTAGTGCATGACTTAACCTTCAGTGTGCTGTCTGTCTGCACTGGTCTCAGAACAGTTATAGGAGAGCTATAGGATGCTCCCTTGCTCCCTATTTAGTGCATGACTTAACCTCCAGTGTGCTGTCTGTCTGCACTTGTCTCAGAACAGTTATAGGAGAGCTATAGGATGCTCCCTTGCTCCCTATTTAGTGCATGACTTAACCTTCAGTGTGCTGTCTGTCTGCACTGGTCTCAGAACAGTTATAGGAGAGCTATAGGATGCTCCTTTGCTCCCTATTTAGTGCATGACTTAACCTCCAGTGTGCTGTCTGTCTGCACTGGTCTCAGAACAGTTATAGGAGAACTATTGGATGCTCCCTTGCTCCCTATTTAGTGCATGACTTAACCTCCAGTGTGCTGTCTGTCTGCACTGGTCTCAGAACAGTTCGAAATGCACATTATTTACATCATAACTCCATATAAATGTTTCAGCTTTTAGATGTACCCATTGATTCTCAATGATAATGCACAGTAAATATAAGTAATATAGGTATATGGCAGATAGGGGAAGCGTTTTAGAAACCTGTTTGAAAAGAGTAATTCGTTTTTTAGCGTGTGGCACAGAAATGAAACACTCTTCACATTTAAACATGCCTTTGTCTCATTGTGTGAATGCAGACAAATACTAAAACATTATGGTGAAGAACTTAAGTACAGTTCTGTGGAAAAGTATTTGCCCTCATCCTGATTTCTTGTTTTTGTGTATATCTCATACTAAATTATTTCAAAGGCTCTGGGACTCCAAAGAACCACAGTGAGAGTCATTATCTCCAAATGGAGAAAACTCGGCACAGTAGTGAACCTTCCCGGAAGTGGCCGACCTTCCAAAATTCCTCCAAGAGCACATAGACGACTCATCTAGGAAGTCACAAAAAAGCCGAGGACAACATCCAAGAACTGCAGGCCTATCCCGCATCAATAAAAGGTCAATGTTGATGTCGCCACCTTTAGAAAGTCACTGACCAAAAATGGCATCCATGCACTGCTGACCCTGAAGAACATTAAGGCTTGTCTGAATTTTGCCAAAACACACCTTGATGATCCTCAAAGCTTTCGGGAGAATGTTCAGTGGACTGATGTGTCGAAAGTGGAACTGTTTGGATGACGGGTGTCCCGTTACATCTGGTGTAAATCAAACACAGATCTCCACAAAAAGGATATCATGGCTACAGTCAAGCACGGTGGTGGTGGTCGTGTGATGGTGTGGGGATGCTTCGCTGCTTCAGGGCGACTTGCAGTAATTGGGGGAAACATGAATTCTGCTCTCAGCCTGAAAATCCTAAAGGAGAACGTCCCGTCTTCAGTCTGTGAGTTGAAGCTCAAGCACAACTGGATTATGCATTAAGACAATGATCCAAATCACAGGAGTAAGTCCACCTCTGAATGACTCAAAAGAAGTTAAATTAAAGTTCTGGAGTGTCCTAGACAAAGTCCTCGATTGAGATGCTGTGGCAGGACCTTAAACGGGCAGTTCATGATCAAACCCTCTAATGCAGCTGAACTAAAGCAGTTCTGCAAAGAACAGTGGGACAAAATTCCCCCACAGCGTTGTGAAAGACTGATCTCCAGTTATCGGAAGTGTTTGGTTGCTGTTGTTGCTGCTAAAGGTGGCACAACCAGCTATTAATTTAAGGGGGCAGTTAGTTTTTCACATGGGTGATATAGGTGTTTATATAACATTTTTGCTTCAATATATATATTTGAAAACTGTATTTGGTGTTTACTCTCAAAGGTTGCCTTTGTTTTATGTTATATCTCGTTCATACAATTTAGTATGAAAAATACACAAAAACAGCAGAAATCAGGATGGGGGCAAATACTTGATGTTTTAAAGAACGTCACAATCACTGACCGCAGCATTTGTGGCATAATGTGGATTACCACAAAAAAAGAAATTCGTCGTTGCTCCTTTTCTTAAAAAAGTCAAATAGAAGTTACACTGAGGCACAACGGAAGTGAAGCAATGTTGCTTAAATATTCATATTTTCAGGATTACGTGGGTTACACGTTATGTCGTCATGGCTACGAAGTTGTAAAGTTGACTATATCTTTACACAGATGCGGTTAGAAAGTGATTTTATCAAACTGAAATCATGTTTACACACATGTTGTTCATGTCTTGTGTCTTTACGTTTGAAACTGTATTTTAACGTTTATGGATTGACCTCATTGACTTCCATTGTAAGTGCCTCACTGGAACCTCCATTCTTTAAACCCGGAATATTCCTTTAAACTATGGCAACAAATGAACACACACTCACTTTCTTTCTCTATATTGTGTAAGAAAGAACCAAACTGATCTACAGAATATGAGCACACACACACACACACACACACACACACACACACACACACACACACACACACACACACACGTGTGCAGGCTCTCTCCCCCTCCTCGCGCTCTGGCAGTGTATGAGGGCAGTAAGGCGCCAGTGTAGTGCGCCGTCTCTCTAGAGAACAATAATGCAGCGCTTCATAAAAACTTCAAACGCTCTTGCCAAATGTTTTATAGGTGCTTTAAAGGGTAACGGGCCCCCAGGGTTCCCGAGCGCTGGGGGGGGGGGGGGGGGGGTCTGTCTCATTGGGCTTTGACACACACACACACACACACACACAAACAAGTAAAATACATTCAGCAGATACACTAAATAGATGCATAAATGCACACATGTCTGTTCATACATCCAGGTTGCTATAAACACACACAGTCACATATACAATCTTCCAGAACTTCACACCAACGGATGTAGGAATACTGAAGTTATCACTCAAGACTGTAATCAGACCTGTACGGGACCTGTCGCAGCCCAGTGATATTTAACATGATGGGAACACCAGGCTGCTGCAGTGTGTGCAGTTTAAAGATAGAAGGTGAACTTTGAGTGTCCTGTATCGATCCTTGGCACATATAACACGAACAAGTGCACTTAAAGAACGGTTTGATTACCGTATTCATTAACAATTATATACGTTTGAAAGAACAGATGTTGAATTGAGTATTACATTTAAAACACTATGAAATAAGATCTGTTTTTAACTTGATGGCTAGTTGATTGAGAGACGGGCTCTGTTGCAAAGCTATCGAGCTGCCTTGATGTCTGCGGCACACAGAGGCAGCTGCCTTCTAACAAACAGGCTGATTTAGACGGCTTTACGTTGACGGGAACGTTGTGCGTCCTCATGCGAAGCACACACACACACACACACACACACACGATTTGACTTCCTTAAAACAGTGTGCAAGGGGATCTGGGTATCACCCCTGGAGTCGTGAGGTTCAATCCAGGGCGTGCTGAGTGACTCCAGCCAGGTCTCCTTAGCAACCAAATTGTCCCGGTTGCTAGGGAGGGTAGAGTCACATGGGGTAACCAAATTGTCCCGGTTGCTAGGGAGGGTCGAGTCACATGGGGTAACCTCCTCGTGGTCACTATAATGTGGTTCTCGCTCTCGGTGGGGCGTGTGGTGAGTTGTGTGTGGATGCCGCGGAGAATAGCGTGAAGCCTCCACACATGCTACGTCTCCATGGTAACACACTCAACAAGTCACGTGATAAGATGCGCGTATTGACGGTCTCAGACGCGAAGGCAGCTGAGATTCATCCTCCGCCACCCGGATTGAGGCGAATCACTACACCACCACGAGGACTTGAAGCGGATTGGGAATTGGCCGTTACAAATTGGGGAGAAAATAATAATACAAAAATAAACAAATAAAACTGTGTCGACTCCCAGCCATAGAAATATGTCATACAATTGAAATGCATTAACAGACTGAAATATTTATTATTCGTTTAAGCATATATATATATATATATCTGTACATAAAACCCAAATATTGGGTAAAAATGTACATTTGAATTAGATTGGACTATTTTTATTGATGCTTTTGAAATGAATTAAAAGTTTATAATCAATGTTTTTCTCAACTCATCCACCATCTAAAATGGACTTTTTTGGTCGCGATGTATTCTGGGATAGCAACGGGAATCAAATCCCAAATGTTGAAATCTGTCACACAGTTAGCATGCAGAACACAAACATTGGTTCAGTCCATTTGAATTACATTGAACTATTTTTATAGAAGAAAGTCACACAGGTTTGGAACCACATTAGGGGGAGTAAATAATGACAGAATCTTCATTTTTTTGGGCGAGCTATTCCTTAACAATGCTTTCTATGTAGGCAGCACACTAGGTTTTAAAAAGGAGAAAAACAGTGTTGCAGGCGAGTCAGCTAACTTTGTGAATCAGATCCATTGAAGGTCTTTTTGGAATGTTTTGCTAGCAGTATTTGCGGATCCGCCGACGGCTAAATTTAGCACGTTTTCCCAGAGTCTACACGTATAATTAGGAGGTGTGAGAATCCTGCTACAATTCTAAGGTTACTACTGATAACCGTCACAGTGATGACCTTAAAGGTGCAGCATGTGTGTGTGTGTGTGTACACTTGTATAGTATACCAGTGTGTGTGTGTGTGGTCTGCAGTTTGTGTCATCTCTGTGCAGCGTGTATGTTTGTCGAGTGTTTCCCACAGCGGGTGAGTAACAGTCAGTGTTGATAGTCCATTGGAAAGCTGTTTTTTATTTGACTAAAAAAGGAAAAGCAGGTGAACTGTATACAGAGCAGTATCCCCAAAACATCTCTTAAAAAATCATCAATGCAAGTGCAGTTTATTTTAAAGAAAGATCACACAAGCTGTAGTAGCCTTTGGAAATGGTCAAACGTTTCTGCCATCATATACCAACCCTAGTGTTGTTCCAAACCTGTATGACACAAAAGGATGTTAGTCAGACTGTTAGCCTCAGTCACCATTCACTTTGAAACTCCAACTGACTTCAAAATCACCCGGACAGCATTTGTGTGCAGATGACACTTTCATATTTTGTTATCTGATGAAATGACATTCAGACTTTTCTAAGTGTGACGTAAGTGTCCAAATACATGTTTGAGTGCAACTGTATGTGTGTGAAAATCTGTCTGTCTCTCTATCTTACCATCTATACATCCATCCATCCGACTGTCTGTCTATCTATCTGTCTGTATGTCCACACACGCACGCACACACACACACACACACGCACACACACACACAAACACTCTCACACACACTCAAACTGCCACACAAACAAACACTCTCACACAAAAACACACACAGACACACAAAACACCCACACATATGCACACAGGCACAAACACACACACACACACACACACACAGGCAAACACAGGGACAAACAAACATTCTCACAAATACACACACACACACACAGACAGACACACAAACACACACACAGGCACACACACACAAACACACACATGCACACACAAACAAACAAACACTCAAACACACACACACACACATACATAACACAAACAAACAAACACTCTCACACACAAACACACTCTCTCTCTTACACACACACAGGCACACACAGACACACACACACACACACTCTCTCTCACACACACACACACAAACAAACAAACACTCAAACACACACACACACACATACACAACACAAACAAACAAACACTCTCACACACACACTCTCTCTCTCTCTCTCTCTCTCACACACACACACACACACACACACACACACACACACACAGCAGCTGCTCCAAACTATGCTTTCATCTAATGGACAGGCATAAGACTATGAGCTCATGCAAGGACCATGCGCACACACACACACATCAGAACACGGTTCTTACATCTTCAATCATGCCAAATCACACATCACAAAGGTTGTGTGTCATCATCTGAGTGCGTGTTTGTACGTGACTCCAAACATGAGAGCGACTTTGTGCAATTGTGTTAGGAAGAACACTTCTGCAACAGTGTAAAATATTATTGCACCAGACGTTTGTCAGTTGTGAAATACAGACAGTAAACACAATATCGATAATAAACTCCACAGCACTGTAACAAGATCAAACGACTCGCTCGCAATTAACAAATCAAGTCTTTACAAACCGGAATAGTCCGTCTGCCAACCACAACACAGAAGTCCAGTCCTGCAGAAACAACGTGCTTTATTTCCTTCACAAGAGTTGTTTGATCGTCATGTCCGTTCGTTCCTTTACATACAGTATATGATCAAAAACGCCACTTTCATTTGGATTTAGCTGCTGTTCTTCTGCTGTAGATTTATTCTCAAGTGCATCTGTTATAGAAATACATCATAGTTCATATGTGGCATGACAGTCTCTCAAACCTCAGTCCCAACCAGACACGACACCACAAACACAACATTCTCTTCCGTGTTATTCAGAGCTTTTGACATGACCGAGATTTTTGTGTGATCCGATTGGTCGTGACTTCGCTTCACACTTTGTGTCGTTTCCAGTGTGGACAGAAAAACTGCGTTGTTGATGTTTGATGGAAGGGTAGAACAGCCTCCTGAGGAAGAATGGACACTGCAGTGCAGGACGTAATGTTTGTGTGGTGATATCAAACCACCATCTGTAAACGTTTCACTTGTGAACACTCCTGGAAGAGCTTTTGTTAATGATATGACACCTTCTGGTACATTACAATTATTCAGATAGACTTCTTAAAGTGACAGGTTACGGAGAATGTGTTTTCAAGCAACAATGTGCTTTTGTGTGTTCTGTTCTAATGTATCCATGGCAACAAGCACTACAGCTAATACAGTTCAATCGTGTTCCGCACACACAGTTTATGTACAGGTGTAACAACTGCATTCTACAACCCATTTAGAATGTTAAAAGTAGCAATTTAAGGGGCCGTTCACAAAGGCATTGTTTTTGTGTCCGTCTGCGCTGCTTTTAATTGGTTTCCATGGTGAAACTATTTTTCAGCGTCCCGAAGATGCCATATTAAGTTGAAAATAGTTGAACTATACCTCTGTGTTTTTCCACTCCATTCTGCTCCGTTTAACGTTTTTTGTTTTTCAGTGATAATAGTCTCGTGACACCTGTTTAGTTTCACTCTGTTGAGCTCCGTCTAACTTTGTTACTGTCTCGTGCATTAGCGTGCCGTTTTATTAGCTGTGTCAATTTGGATATAAAATTGAAGACACTTGTGTTTTGATCAATTCCGTTGGACTTTTGTAGGTATCCCGTGCAATATCGTTGGTTAAAGTGCACCTATTATGGTTTTTAAACATGGCTAATTGTGTTTTGAAGGTCTCATGCAATATATTTACATGCATCAGGGTCAAAAAACACTTTAATTTGCTCTTAATTTAAACAAAACAACTCAAAAACGACTCGTTCAATGATTCATTCTAAACTCCTCCTTTCAGAGAGCCGACTCTGCTCTGATTGGTCAGATGTCCCAGTGTGTTGTGATTGGTCTATGCTTAAGTGTAGTGTTTGAGGGCGGGTCAAAGCTGTTCACGAGCAGCCAAAGAAGACCAGAGGCGGGTTGTTTGTTACCAAATTACGGTGGTTAGTACAGGAAGGAAGTCTGGAGTTACTAACGACTCGTTTCAGGTGTTCAGAATCGGTTCTTTCATTTGGGAGTCAATGACTTTATTTGTGGTGCACTTTGATTTCTGAAACTTTGCTGACTTTTTAACATTCACGAACATTGTTATAACACACTGTATGACAGGTCATATTTGAAAAAAACATAATATGTGCTCTTTAAGTGTACTGCGTGTTAAGTTGAAAACTAAAGATTCTTTTTGTTTTTTTAAATTTGGAACGCCCAATTCCCAATTTGTTCTAAGTCCTCGTGGTGGCGTAGTGACTCGCCTCAATCCGGGTGGTGGAGGACGAATCTCAGTTGCCTCCGCGTCTGAGACCGTCAATCCGTGCATCTCATCACGTGACTTGTTGAATGAGTTACCCACGCACAACTCACCACGTGCCCCATTGAGCGCGAGAACCACATTATAGTGACCACGAGGAGGTTACCCCATGTGACTCTACCCTCCCTAGCAACCGGGCCAATTTGGTTGCTTAGGAGACCTGACTGGAGTCACTCAGCACACCCTGGATTCAAACTCACGACTCCAGGTGTGATAGTCAGCGTCAGTACATGCTGAGATACACAGACCCCCTAAAATAAAGAGTGTTGAGAAACCTGCGTTTTGTCCAATTCCGTTGGCCCACAATCGAACTTTCAAATGCATAAATTTGATACATTTCTTATCATAAATTAATGCAAAAGAAATGTACATAAAGTAATTATATCTTTTATGCAATAATATATGTGATGTACTTTGGCCTAGATTAGAATGTGAAGGAATACGTTACAAATGAAACAATCAGCCCATTTTTAAGATGAAATTGTGTTTATTTCATTACAAAATTCCATCAAATTAAATTGTGTAATTTTTAACCAAATTAAATGAACAAAACAACATATTTAGTATTTTTTTTATTTAATTTTATTAAAGATTACTCTATTCAATTTGATAGAATTTTGTTAAGAAATCGTTTTTCATTAGCGGGCCATTTGTAAAAGAATGCAACAAGTTGAAAACAGCGAAATTTAAAAAAATGCAAAACACCTGCGTTTTGTTTCATTCCAATAGCGTCGCATTTTTAAGATGCCGTTTCAAATAACAGTTGAACTTTTAAAAACGTGGTCTTGTGACACCTGCATTATATTTTCGTTCTGTTACGCTCTAACGTTTCTAACGGCTTGTAAGTTTTAAACAGTTCAAATGTAAAATTGGAGACGCGTGTGTTTTCTTTCATTCCGTGGTGATCCGTGTAACTTTCTCTGCATCCCATGCACTGCCGTTGCATTTTTTATCTCATGTTTATTTACTTTTATCTCATGCATTAGCGTCACATTTTTTTAAGACAATTTATCAAGTTAAAATGGTTACGTTTTTATCCTTTAAGACTGAAAACAGTTCAAGTTTAGAATTGGTGACACCTGTGTCGTGTTCCATTCTGTTGCCCCGAGCAACGCCCCATTTCAAGTTGAAAGTTAAACTTTTAAATACCTGTCGAGACACCTGCGCTTGGTTTCATTCTGTTGCTCTTCATCAAACTTTTTTCAGTGTCCTGCGCATTAATGTCACGTTTTTAAGACACTTTATCAACTTAAAAACAATTTAAAATACGAGACATTTGCGTTTTGTTTCACACCATTGTGCTCCACGTAACTTCTTTCAGTGTCCCGTGCATTAGTGTTGCATTTTAAAGATGCCGTATCAAGTTGAGAATAGTTCAACTTTAAAACTGGAGACATCTGCGTTTTGTTTTATTCCGTTGCGCTCCATGTTACGTTTTTCACTATCCCATGCATTAGCGTTGTGTTTTGACGGCGTGACGAATAGGCAACTGTTTAAATTTAAGATTCAAAACACATATTTTATTCTATTTTGTTGCGCTCTGCATAACTTCGGTCCCGTGCATTAACGTTGCGTTTATAAGATATATTTCCCATTCCGTTCAGCTCCATCTAACATTTTCAGTGTCTCGTTCATTAGCGCCATTTATGGAGACACCTGGGTTTGGTTGCATTCCATTTTTCCCAGCATCCCTTGCGTTAGCATCGCATTTCTAAGACGTCGTGTCAAGTTGACCATTTTTATTCCCATTCAATTCAATTTCCATTCCGTTGCGCTCCAAACTTTTTTCAGTGTCCTGGAACACAAAAGGAAATGTTAGGCAGAACGTTAGCCTCAGAATGTTCATTTTAAGGTGAACTATCCCTTTAAGAGTCAAAGCTTGTGTAGTGCAGTTGAAAGCGGTGATAATCAAGCACATCCATACTTCGTACAGTACACCCGTACAGTTCTAGCAACCCATGGTAAGACCTTGTGAAGTGACATCAAAACTAAACAACAAGGAAAACACCGAAAATCAGTAGTCGAAGCACTTAGCCAGTGTGTAGGAGTGCGTCTATGTACACAAGTGTTAGTTCCAGTGATTGTAACTGTGCATTGGTGTCAAACAGTCGTGGCTCGGCTGTACTGCAGCGCGAGTGGCGAGTACTCTTTGAAACGGACGCACAGTTTCCCACGAGTCCAGGGATTCTGTAGTGTGAGTGGACAGAAATCATCCTGAAGCCATTTCTCTCGCCCCTCCACCAACAGAACGAGCCCGAAGTGCTCCAGCTGCTCGGTTTGGTACACACACACCTCGGACATACACGCCGGGTAGCCGCATGGTTCCGGCGCACACGTGCACTGCTGGACGGCTTTCTGCAGGTGGCGACAAACAGAGTTGATCTCCTGCACGACTAAACGAACCATCTCTTTGGCCGACGTCTCTGTAGTCGCTCGGAGCTATAGAAACAGACAACACATGTGCATAAAGTCAGCAGGGCGAGCTGAATGAGGAAGCGCTTGGTTGTTCGCCATTCTGAACTGCCGAATTGTAATTCGAATGGAAGTACAGTAAATCGAATTAAAATGGTACTACTTAAACTGCGCTAAGTGTAGTTTTTAATTAGATTGAATTATGAGTGTTTCATACCTTATATGGCAAATCGTTTTTGTCTTGTTTTCAGCATAAACCTAAATAAAAGTTTGATATCTCTGAAAACGAGACTTGACTTTTTTTTTTTTTTTTTTTTATCCCCTCAAGTCGTTCCGATCCCATACAACTTTCTTTCTGATGTGGAAAAACGGGAAGAATATTCTAATATTGTGTGCAATGGATTTTCAAGTTGTTTCTTACCAAAAACAAATTCCAAATTGCCTTCAGAAGACTTGGATTATACATGTACGATGTACTTTAATGATACTTTTGGGACCTTTTTTTAATGTAAGTGCAACTGCCATTGAATTGAATATATAGACGGAATTTTCATTCAAATGTTTCCTTTTGTGTTCCGCATAACAAAGACAGTCATGTGGGTTTGGAATGACGTGTAACAACATTCTATGACAGAACTGTCATTTATTTGGGTCAAATATTCTTTTAATATCTTGCGTCACTTTGCTTCTCAAGTAAATAGATCTTGATTTAAGGAGGTTTCGATATTTATACTGGCAAACAAGTCAAAAAATGTGAAAAATTACAGTTGTATTTTTGTCTCGTTTGTCTCAGTATAAATATCAAAACCTCCTTAAATCAAGATCTATTTACTTGAGAAGCAAAACAATGTAAGATATAGTCTTTATTAAGAGTTTTCTGCCAAATTTATTTAATTTTATTTGTTTACAATATTGGAAAAAATTTTGTTTATTCATAAACTAAATATAGATTTTTCTGGAAACAAGACTTAATATCTTATGTCATTTTATAGTCAGATATGAACTTTTTTTATTTGTTTTCAGGGACTTTTTTTTTTTAGGATTGAGGGTTTTTTTATCATATAAAAATTATGTCAAATACGTACATTTGAGCAATTTATATTCATAAATTAATGTAAGATAAAATAGCATAAAATAGTCATTATATATTTTATGCAGTAATATATGTACTGTATATTGGCCTAGATTAGAATATGAATTAATATATCAGATGTTACAAATGAAGCACTCAAAATAAAATAAAAATTAACTTATTTTAAAGATTTCAATTTCATTACAATATTCCATCAAATTTAATTGTGGAATTTTTAACAAAATAATTTTATAAAATGCAAAAGACTTTATTTTTTTAGATTTCATCTTATTCAAAATCACTCAATTCAATTTGATGGAATTTTGTTAAGAAATTGAAATACGTAAATTTGACTTTTGTTTGTTTGTTTGTTGAGTGCACATCCACATTTTTTAATTTCGGGGGTATTTTTTGTCATTTTCTATGGAATTTTTGCCAGAAGTTTGGACCCTGCATCATTTTGCTTCTCGACTAAATTTCTTGTTTTAAGAAAGTTTGGATATTTTTACTAGAAAATAAGAAGTTGTTTTTTTTGTAGTGCATCCCGGCCAATTCTGAGTATTAGCACACATGCCAAAAAACACATTTGGTACTAATGTTATTTTTTTTTCTTGTTAAATCTTGTAAACATCCTTAAAACATGATCAAATTACTTGTGAAGCAAAAAAAATAAAAAATCATGTAATTTTATGCTTAAAAATAACATGCAACCCATTTCTTACCATGGGTAAGAAAAAATGGATTTCTTAACTCAACTGCAAATATTTTTCTAGATTTCTCTGAAAACACGTCTTAATATCTAACATAATTTTCTTCTCAAGTAAATCTGTCTTGCTTTGAGAATTTTTTGATATTTTTACGGGAAAACAAGACAGAAATGCTAATTAAGAGCATGCTTTTGCTGTGCAAACACTCACTTTTACACTGGTGTCTTTGGGTAACCCAGTCCGGTATTGTGGGTAAACCCTCAGCGTGGTGTGGCACGTTCTCAGAGGCGAACCATTTGAGTGGGCGGAGAGTCGCTGCACACCACTGTCCTCTGACAGGGTGCGGACAGGCGCGGGGCGGGGCTCGCGGGTGGAAAAGCAAAGATCAAATGAGGAAGGGCGTGCCCAGCCTTTATGGGAGGCGGAGCTGGTGGGCGTGGCTGGCGTTGGGACAGGGGCTGGGTATTCCAGGCTACTCGTGCGAACACACAGCGCTGTTCTCTTCTCTGTGACTCGTAACAGTTCAATCTGACGACTCGGAAGGATGAAGTCACTATCGAACATGTTCAGTCCCGTGTTTTCCCGTCTGCTCACGCCGATCACACTTCCGCCTCCGGTCTGCAGGACGTCGGGCTGGTACTGAGAGGAGCGGGGTGACGACTGTGACGAGGAGGAAGGGTGGGTGGACGGTACGGATCGGAAGCTGGTCGGGGAGGGTGGAAGGAGGTCCAGTTCTCTGGTGCTTTGGGAAACACTGGAGGTACACTCACTGTCAGTGGTGAGGAAGACCTCAGATGTATCGTCTTCATCAGACAGACCGTGGGGATCTTGTAGAGTGAGACAGAGAATGGTAGAGAGAGAGAATTCTTAAAGGGACATTCTGTCTTTATTTACAGTATATACCAGCTCTTTATGAGCTGTTGTTCATGGTCAAGCAGATTAGCGCTCTCACCGTTGAGTTTTCGTGTAGTTTCTGGTGAAGGGGTTGGAGAGGGCAGGTAGTCGAGTTGTGAGGAGGTGGAAGCTGTTTTTTCTGGAATACTCTCTTTGGAGAAGTCTATAATCCAGCCCAGACTCACTCCAGAGCTCTGCTGTTTGTATCGGGCAGACTGCAGAACATCTACCATCCACCTGGCATCACGCCACAGGTCCTCCATATGCTACAGCGAGACAGAAAACACAAACATATGAGAACTAAAGCGGCACTATGACGTGAGTGATTCATCACTCTGAACTATTAAAGATGGAAAAACACAAATCTATTATTAAATAACGTATTAATGCATCAATAAATAATGATGCATTTTCACTTACTAAACTAATTCTGTTCTAGAAATATACTTGAAGTCTTACATTTACAAACTCTAGTACTGTTAATATATTAATAATAAATGTATTAATATATTTGATGTATATCAGTGATTCTTCATCTTTTATTTTGGTCATTTTCAAATGCCTTTAATGTATTTTTGACTGTTTTATGTCCCAGACCAAGACTTTCAATATTAAACGATCAAAACCATTATAAAAACACAAATTATTCCATATTTAAAACGAAGGTCATCTAAACAAAGTGAAATAAACAGAAACAATTTCAATATTTGTTGCGTGAAAATGATTTCTATCATATATATATATTATATATATTAAATATTTTTACCATTGCCATATATATATATTATATATATATATATATATATATATATGGCAATGGTAAAAATATTTAATCGCATCACATTCATTGAAAATCGCAATTAAACACAATTACGTATATATATCAAACTATTAAAATATTCAATCGTAATTAATCACATAATTTTCATAGCTAATAGGGATTAATTGTATAATTTGTTTGTAGTTAATTGCGATTGCATGCAACTCTGCATATTTATATATATATATATATATATATATATATATATATATATATCTCAAATGATTAAAATATTAAATCGTAATTAAATCACAGAATATATATGTATATATATGGCAATGATAAAAATATTTAATCGCATATTTTTTTATAATTAATCGCATATAAACAGAATTATGTATATATATATATATATATATGTCAACATCAATGATTAAAATAGTGCAATCGCAATTAAATCGCATCATTTTTCATAGCTAAACGTGATTAATCATAGAATTTTTTGTAGTTAATCGCGATTAAATACAATTAATATATATTTTATATCTATATATGTGTGTATGTCATGCGATTAAAATATTTAATCGCACTTAATCGCATAAGTTTTCATAGCTAATCGTGATTAATCGTATATATTTTTTTGTAGCTAATCACGATTAAACGCAATTATGTGTGTGTATATATATATATATATATGTGTGTGTGTGTGTGTGTCACATGATGAAATTTAAATTGCAATTAATCGCATAATATTTCATAGCTAATCACAATTAAATGCAATTATGTGTATATATATATATATATATATGTGTGTGTGTGTGTGTGTGTGTGTGTGTGTGTCAAATGATTTAATTTTTTAAATTGCAATTAATCGCATAAATTTTCATAGCTAATCGCGATTAATCACAGATTTTGAAAGTGCTTAAATTTGACTCTATATCCACTTTTCCTGTCAAAATGCATTTAGTTCCTTCGTAGAAAGGAAAGCAAAAACAGATGTAACAGTAATGTTTTATTAAAAATTTCCAAACAAATTATTCTACAATGTAAAGACATACATGCTCTAAAATGGCAACAATTCAAGTAACTCGAAAACGACGTTTTACGAGGTCTAAGTGGGAGTTTGACTAGATGACAGAACTAGTCATTGCAATGAGCATCAAATCTCTTTAACTCTCATCCTCCACAATATTAATCGTGTCTATCCAGTTTGCTACAGCAATCGTAAAGTGGCATTAACATGATTTGCGCGGTATTGAACATCACATGATACGCGTTTGCGCTGGCGCTACACACTTAAGTGATACTTAATCCAAACCGTCCAGTAAGACGGAAGCGCAACAAAAAATTGCATGCATTAACATGTTAATTTCGACAGCTGTATATATATATATAGCACTGTAATTATGATCCCAATGGCTGATATTCAGTTCTGCTTGAGCCTCCAACTTCTATTAAAGATGATACTGTAAATTCCTGCACTTGTACAGTTTGTTCTATCTTTTATTGCTCTTCATCAGTTACACCTATGAAAACTGAGCTGTGGGGGACGAGCTGCCAATGTTGAGTTGCACATAGGACAGAAATACCTGCAAATACTCTTCAGTCTGCTGATGTTTTTGTTTGGCAGCGATAAGCTCCGACTCAGAGAATGCTTCCCGCAGAGACTGCTGGGACATCAGAGACTCCAGACCCAACAGAGCAGATACACGGCAATACAGAGCGATGAAACTAGGGCTGTATGACTCGAAATGAACTACAGGGGAAGAGAAAGAGACGGAGGAAAACTGAATGGTGAAACTATACTGTATGTTATTGACCGAGCGGGAACATTGAGAGGACTATTTGGACACCAAAGCCACACTTAGAAATGTCATATAATAAAACGTCAAAAGCAAGTGGCATTCAGTTCTTTCTTCGCCTGCTTACCCAACTCAAAGATCTGCAGTGGTAGAGTGAAGAATCCCGAGCGCAGCGAGCACAGATGGTTTTGACCGGGGGGTGAACACACCTCCTCACATGGAGGGAGGAGCAACAGAAAGGACACGCCCTCACCCAACTCTACTACCTCCTTTACATAAACACGGAAATCCTGCGCCTAAAATATGAAGAAAAGAGAAAAATTAGGCTTAAAAATATGTAAAAAAAAATGTCACCTTACAAATGTAGCTTAGTAACTGCACAAACCTGGTTGTTAGGGATGTTGATGTAGCCGAGCAATTCTTTGGCGGCATTTCGCATGTCCAGTAGGAGGCGATGCGGAGCGCTTTGTGCATCGGCGCACACCTGCACGCTGTCCTCGAGCGAAGACAACGATTGCAGCCACTGCCATTCCTCTCTACACAACGAACAATGTGAAATGACTGCACATGTATACACATATATACTGTAAACACAGACACGTGCATAACACACCCAATCACTGTCATACCTGGACACGTGGCCGTTGTCTCGTATTTTCGTGTGACACAGCACATTTGGATGTTTTTGTGACACCAGCACTCTGATCTGGTCTACTGAGGTGTACAACTTCAGGTAACCCAGATACAGACCGGCGGACAAACACTTCCTGCTGCGCCAGTGATAGGACTGTTTCTCCTGCACAGAGACGCATTGGGCGAGTCTCATGACACAAATTTGACCCAAAAACATCAAATGGGGAACCCCCAATTTTTCTTGTAAAAATATGTAATAACACTACATTTCATTAAGTAAAAACACTACATTTATGCATTTCTTTTGGGAGTTTATGGAGGTTTTGCTTCCTTATTCACCTCTAAATTACTCAATTACTTCATTCAATGCACATTTTATTGTTATCTTCACTTCAATGAAAAACCTTCATTTCAGTAAACTGAAAGATTGTCAAAACATCAAAATACTGGATGTCACTGGTGACATCTGCTGGAATAAAAGAACAATTACATGAAATTACAACTATGGCCAGTAGATGGCATCAGTGCTGATCTCTAGAAGCCGATGTTGTTACAATGTTGCAATTTTATGCTATGTAAGTTATGCGATATATATTTCTACTTTATTGTTGGTAATTATTTGTAACTTTTTTAAACATTTACATTTATGCATTTGTCAGATGCTTTTATCCAAAGTGTCTTACAGTGCACTTATTACAGAGACAATCCCCCCGGAGCAACCTGGAGTTACATGCCTTACTCAAGGACACAATGGTGGTAGCTGTGGGGATCGAACCAGCAACCTTCTGATTACCAGTATAGTGCTTTGGCCACTATACACCACACAAGTTAAACCACTTGTGTCTTGAGGTTTTGCAATGATGCCACAATATGCTTACGGTCAAACCTGACCATGGTGTTGAGCTCCCAAACCTAAATGTGTAAACGTTCTCACAGTTGGGTCAGACTAATGGTGCGTTCACATACAATCGAGCGTTTCGCGTGGCACGATTACATACAAAGTCAATGCAAAGATACAAATAGACGTGAACTTGTGGCGGGCAATGACGCAATGCGAAAACGCAAAATCGCTTCATTTGCGCGTTCACGCAAGTTTACATTTTTCAACTTTTTTCACGTTGTCGCGGAAGCCTAACAGCATTGAGATTGTCCGGATGTCACTGACGTACTGACGAAGTGGCAGAAGAAATCTGGATAATTGGATAATACCATGCACCCAAACACGACGCCGTTTGGTTTTCCGATGTATCTGGGACTTCCACAACAGATAAAGAGCAGCAGTCATTGTGATATCAGCCATGGTTGATGGCGGAAAGAGAAGTTGTCGTAGAAGCCCCGCCTCCTGTTTCACGCGAGGAGAAAATTGTATTTGCGTTGTATGTGAACGCACCCTTAACTTTTATCTGACCTTGAAGTGTGCATGTGTGCGTGTGTCTGATTCATTAATTTATATTTGACAAAATTAAAAACAATTTCTCCGTTACAGCCTCAGCCATTCATTTCCTATGGCGGGTCAAATTTGACACGAACAGTACGAACGGGGGATTATTTGATAAAACAATCTAGACTCATCAAATCTAGTCAAAACATGTGTGTGTGTGTTCAGGTGGCAAGATTAGAAAATGTCACATGTCTATTTTCATTCGTAGGAGGAAAAATAGACAAAATAACTGTCTGTTACTGTCTAAAAATAAATTAAATACTAAAATTCAATTGTTTTCTAGGCTTTGTTCACACTATTACGTTTTCGTTTGAAAACGCATTATTTTCTCTATGTTTATGCCTTTCAACCACACTAAAATGACTTTATCCTCCACCGAAATTCAGCGTTTTAAACAATTTGCTTTTTGGATTGGTGTGGATGTGGCATAAGTTACTCAATAGCAATTGTTGTATATTAGCAATACCCTGCAAAAAATTTGTTCGAATTTTTGTCTCATTTTCCGGTAAAAATATCTAAACACCCTTAAAACAATTAAATATTTGTCAAATGAATGTATTTTGTTTTAAAAACAACATTTATAGGGGATCTGGGTCGCTCAGCAAGTATTGATGCTGACTATCACATCTGGAGTCGCTAGTTTGAATCCAGGGTGTGCTGAGTGACTCCAGCCAGGTCTCCTTAGCAACCAAATTGGCCCGGTTGCTAGGGAGGGTAGAGTCACATGGGGTAACCTCCTCGTGGTCACTATAATGTGGTTCTCGCTCTCAGTGGGGCATGTGGCGAGTTGTGCGTGGATGCCGCGGAGAATAGCGTGAAGCCTCCACACTACGCGCTAGGTCTCCATGGTAACGCACTCAACAAGCCACGAGTTGAGATGCACGGGTTGACGGTCTCAGACGCGGAGGCAACTGAGATTCGTCCTCCGCCACTCGGATTGAGGCGAGTCACTACGCCACCACGAGGACTTAGAGCGCATTGGGAACTGGGCGTTACAAATTGGGGAGAAAATCTAAAAATTCTAAATTTTCACTGGAAAACCAGAAGAAAATGTATTTTTTACAATGTATGTATTTCTAACATTAAGTATGAATACATCATGGTAGTCTTTGTTGTAATGCCTTTTTATTTTTTGCTGATTTTAATATTAAAAATAACTGCATTTATTTGAATAAAAATTAAATAAATGTCCAGATTAAATCACAGTAATTATTAAGGCTATTTTGCGATTATTTGGATTTGGAGGGAAATGTGTTTTAATTTAATTTAATTTTTTAATTTAATTTAATTTAATTTAATTGCCCAATTGTCACACATTATACATACATTTTCTGCATATATACAGTGAAATTATTTATTTTTCACATATCCCAGCTATGCTGGGGTCAGAGTGCAGGGTCAGCCATGATTCGGCGCCCCTGGAGCAGATAGGGTTAAGGGCCTTGCTCAAGGGCCACACAGTGGTGTCTTGTCGGTGCTGGGGCTTGAACCCCCAACCTTCTGGTCAGTAATCCAGAGCCTTAACCGCTGAGCCACCACTGCCCCTTTTATCGTCAAGAAAAGTGTCAAAATGCAAAAATGGCCTTTATTTAGCATCTTTTAATTGTGATCTATTCGTATTACAGAGATTGTACACATAAATCAAAAACAGCTATTCTAAAAACCCAATGGAAATTTCAGAGGGAACCTTTGCATCGAAAATGCCAATTCCCATTCCGGATTTAGGACTAAAAACTGAACAGCTCAGCTCTTAGATGTACAATGTATGAAGCATTTTGTGCGGTCTGAAGACCTTGAAAGATATGGAATGGAAAATGGGCAAAAACATACGCAGAGGTATGAAGAACTGCAATGGCCTGACATTGACCCACGTTTATCATTTCTAAACTATGTGACTGTGAGACTGACTCTGGAGCCATGTGGTTGTTGGGTTGTTACCACACACACCAGAGATGGAAACTCGAGTCTGTGACACACACTCAAATCGCACTTAAGTTGCAAAAAAAAGACTCGCGACTCGACACGGATTCGTAAACGATTAACTTGGACTTGAGATCAGAGACTCGTGAAAAACACAAGTCATTAGCATGTTTAAATGCATTTTTGGGGCATATCTCCCTGTAAGAGCTAGTCTGACTCATTCCCACAGATCAGTTCTTTCTTTGGTCGGAACGGCCGATTCAAAAGAACCGACACAATCGAACGACTCATTCGTTGAAATCTTCGCTTTGACACAACGCCACCATCTAACTTTATGATAACGTTTGGATTCAAAAGCCTTTAGTATAGTAGCAATAAACTGAAGGCCGTATATAAAACATGTGTGGGATGAACAAAGATGCTATAACATATCCAACTTCATGAGACATTTGACTCAAAGTTTGAGTCAGGCTTTCATGCTGTGAAAACAAATGCTTTTCTGTCCATGTATGTGATCATAAACACATTGACCCGTCAAACATCATAATGATCTCTATTGCTTGATCTTACCCCTAATGTGCTTACAGGGTTCGCACAAGGTCCTTGAAGTGCTGAAAGAGCCTGAATTTAGCTTTTAGAAATTGAAGAACGGGAAGACCTGGAAAATTGCCTTGTTTTGTTGAAAAATTCTTGAAACTAAAAACAGAACATTCCTTCCGTGTAATGTGTCTCCATCAAAGATGACATTCACGCACTCTGCTTTCACTGAATAATGTGTCTTTTAATGTCCTTTCTGTTCTGTATAGTACATTTTAATAACACATAATCAGATGCGATTAAAAAAATAAAACGAGACGCTTCTCTCTGTGCGAGTCTGTGAGATGCACGCGAAACTCTTAAAGTGACAGTACCATTATAGCGCTTATTACACAAATGAATGTTAACTCAGGTTTATTTCTTATTTCATACAATGACACCTCATTTCAGCTCATGTAAACACATAAAAATAAATGTAATTATAATAATGATGACAAACATATTATTAAATATAAATGATACATTATTGCTTGTTCTGCAACTGATAAGCCTGAATATAACCCTTTATTTGCTTAAACATTAAAAAAAAAAAATTGTCATATTTTGTCATTTAAGTGTGATTATTTCGAATCGAGATTAGATTAAATCATGAACCTCATATTGAATATTGAACTGAATTTTGTGAGAACCATAACGTCCCATTCACTACTTACTGTATAGTGTATGCAGTTGTTGTGCATAAATGTATAAATTTTAATCTTTAAAAGTCTATAATGCAGTCGTTGTTCGCTGTCTGCAGTCACTGAATTCACCAGAGCAAAAATAGCTATGAAATACTATGGAAATTAGGAATTCTTAGCACCCGCTGCTTTACCACAGGGAAAATGTGCTCACCTCAGACAAAACAATTTTCACGCTGAGTCTGATGTTCTGCGGGCGAGAGCTGCTTTCAAACATACAATCAGTGGTGGATGAATTGTTTACAACATACAGACTAAATCATCAACAGGACAATGCTACTGTTATACACCCACAATCCCCACAGACGCAGCACTTGAGGGAAAATAAGAGAGAGAGAAAGAGAGAGAAAACAGAGATGAAGGAGTTTAAGGTTTAAGCTACCAACGGCAAACGAATCGTTTTTTCTATCGATTTTCAGGCATTAACCAGTTAAAATGTCAATCCTTTAGTCTTCTGCCACAATAATGAAATGCATTATAATTAAAGTGTGTTATATTTAATACATATTATAATAATTTAAATATACACTGGTGGCCAAAGGTTTGGAATAATGTTCAGATTTTGCTCTTATGGAAAGTAAGTGGTACCTTTATTCACCAAAGTGGCGTTCAACTGATCAAAATGTATCGTCAGGACATTAATAATGTGAAAAATGAGTGCAGCAATGACAGCTTTGCAGATCCATGTTATTCTAGCAGTCAGTTTGTAGCACTTGACCTTTCACCTCACACTTCCTGTAGCACTTGACCTTTCACCTCACACTTCCTGTAGCACTTGACCTTTCACCCCACACTTCCTGTAGCACTTGACCTTTCACCCCACACTTCCTGTAGCACTTGACCTTTCACCCCACACTTCCTGTAGCACTTGACCTTTTACCCAACACTTCCTGTAGCACTTTACCTTTCACCCCACACTTCCTGTAGCACTTGACCTTTCACACAACACTTGCTGTAGCACTTGCCATAGATGTGACTGTCTTGTCGGGCACTTCTCACGCACCTTACAGTCTCGCTGATCCCACAAAAGCTCAATGGGGTTCAGATCCATAACACTCTTTTCCAATAATCTGTTGTTCAATGTCTGTGTTTCTTTGCCCACTCGAACCGTTTCTTTTAGTTTTTCTGTTTCAAAAGTGTCTTTTTCTTTGCAGTTCTTCCCATAAGAGTCTTCTCTTTACTGTTGTACATGAAACTGGTGTTGAGCGGGTAGAATTCAATGAAGCTGTCAGCGGAGGACATGTGAGGCGTCTATTTCTCAAACTAGAGACTCTGATGTACTTCTCCTTTTGTTTAGTTGCACATCTGGTCTTCCACATCTCCTTCTGTCCTTGTTAGAGACAGTTGTGCTTTGTCTTTGTAGACTGTAATTAGACCTTTAGATGAAATCTGCAGTTTTTTGGCAATTTCAAGCATTGTACCGCCTTCATTCCTCAAAACAATGATTGACTGACGAGTTTCTAGATAAAATTATTTATTTTTTGCCATTTTTGTCCTAATATTGATCTTAAGACATGCCAGTCTATTGCATACTGTGCAACTCAAAAACAAACACAAAGACAACGTTCAGCTTCAATTAATGAACCAAAGAGCTTTAAACTGTGTTTGATATAATGGCAAGTGATTTTCTAGTAACAAATGATCAATTTATCATGATTACTCGAGGATAAGGTGTTGGAGTGATGCTGCTGTCTAGATTTGACCAAAAATGACTTTTTCTAAATAGTGATGGTGCTGTTTTATACATCAGTAATGTCCTGACTATACTTTGGTTTCTGAATTAGCAAAATCTGTACATTATTCCTGTAAATGTAATGAAGGTTCACTAAAATAAAACAATAATAAGAAGAAATATAGCTGCAAGCAGCAATCAACTGGACCGAGTACCATGGTCCCATTTCCTCATGGTGGCTTTAGTAAAGCAATGCATCCATTATATTGAAGTGATTTGTGCAAATGTAAATGGATTTTTTCAAAGACTGTTGTAAGGGCCACACTTCCTGCTGCCAGTTGGTGGCACTACGACTGTGACCCACCATAGATACATCAATGTGATCAGCCCTCAAGGCCAAACATACGTTTCAATTTCGATGTAAATCACATGATGCACACAGAAGATATGAGACAATTCTTTCTTCCTATTTTTTGTTACTTTATCGCGTTGCCATGGAGACACCATTTGAGACATCAAAAGTCTGTACACAATTTAGCATCTTCAATGTTTTAGCACGACGTTGCCCAAGTTTGGTGCCAGTCAGATGAATTCCCTATGAGGAGTATGTCAAATTCCAGAGCATGCCATTTTCAAACAATCCAAAATGGCTGACTGTTGGGCGGAGCTAATGTCTGTGGTGTGAAAGTTGTCTGGCTTGATAAGATTGACAAGCCACGTGATGTGCGTGTTGACGGTCTCAGATGTGGAGGCAACTAATATTCGTCCTCCGCCACCCAGACTGAGGCCACGAGGACTTAAAAGCCCATTGGGAATTCCAGCCTTATTAAAAACTCTCCTAAGATTTGACTTATCTGCTACCAAGATTAGGGTTCAATTTAAGGTTAGTGTCAATATTGCATGTGACTGTTGCAAGTTTCACCATTTGATAACTAAATGCACTCACGTGTAGTGTGGCGAGCAGGGTCTCCAGTGCGGTGGGCTCTTCTGATGAAGATGAGGAAGACCTGCGCTGCAGCTGGAATTTGCTGACGGGAATCCAGCGAACGCCTTCCAGCGGCGCACACGAGCTCATGGCTCTCATCAACACCAACACTGCATTACCGTGCTTATCTTTAATCGGCTCAAAATACACCTGACCCAGATCCACCATGCCGAGAAGTGCCTTCAAGCAAAATAAATGACGATGCAGATTCAGGTTAAAATTTATATGGAAATTATGAGAAAAAGTGGTCCTGCAACTAGCGTTTTACTAAATAATAGTCTTGCGATGTGACAAATGAACTTTAAAAGTACAAATATTCCATTAATACGAGTTCATAAAAGCTGCATGCAAAATAATTATAAAACCACCAGCCAAATGCTGTTTAAAAAAAACCTTTAGATGAAATATGGCATGTCACACTGCAGGACTGTCTGTTTAGTTTCAATATGATTTCATTGTGCATTTTAGTGTGATATTTTTGTAAGGGTGGTTTTATGTTAATAGTATTTCATCACTTGTAGTTGTGCAGCAGCCTGAAGCAATTTGAGCCGCGACAGAAGCGTGCAGGAACTGGAGGCGTATGCAGGACTGATGCACTGCTGCATCCAGCCGAGCTCCTCCCAGAGATGCGACACCTGCCGAAACAAGTTACCACATAATTACCACATAAATAATGTCCCTGGAACATAATAAGTAATATTCCCGGCATCAGAGCAATTCAAGCTTGAAGTACCACCTGTTTTCAGCAGGGGGCAGTAAGCAAAACTCCAGGTGTACTGACAAACCACACTCAGGTTTGTTTGACACCTGTGACAGCACAAGAGGAGAACGCGTTCTTGCATTCAAGCACAGCTTGTCCGAAAAAAGTTCGAATGCATGCATCTAAGTTTCAAACTACTTTTAAACTGACACAGCGTCCTAAAAACACAACAAAAGTGACATGTTTCAAAAGTGTACATTGATGCATTTTTAGAAATGCATTTTTATTCTGTCAGAATAATGTACTGTATTTTAATCATGTGAATTATTATATTCATCTATTATATTTATAATTAAATATTACTACTTAAAAATATTTAATCAGTATATACTGAATTATTTTTATTTGAGTTTCAATCTAAGCAAATAATTATATATGTGATTAATTCGCTTAAAAAGCTTTAATCGATTGACAGCCCTAGTTTTCATATAATGCACCACATATATACACATATACACGTATACATATATATATATATATATGCATTTTGTTATACTTAGAATTGTAATGATATGCTTTTTATTGCCTTAAAATGAACAATAAAAAACTATTTATTAATTTGTGTCCCCTGAAGTCCCATTTATTGATTTGGGTGTTCTTTTATGCAGTGCAATAAATATGTAGTTTAACACTACAGTTTATTAATTTAATTGATATATATGTTTTTTATTATATAACAGTGTCGATGAGAAATGCTGCATTGTTTATGATTCCAACATATCATCCCACCGAACAGTTTTATTTACACTGTGTGAATCAGTTCAAATGAATTATTAAAAAGAATAATTTGTTGGCGGGTCACAAAACACTCTGTGTTACCTTTGTAAACCAGAGGAAATCCTGTGCATGACAGCTGAAAGAGTCGTCCACCTCCACGATAGGCAACTGGTCTTCTGGAGTGACCAGAATATTCTCATCTTTGTAGAAAACACAGGCCAGATACAGACCTCTGCAGAGAGAGAGAGAGAGAGAGAGAGAGAGAAGGAGGGAGAGAGAGAGAGAGAGAGAGAGAGAGAGAGAGAGAGAGAGAGAGGGAGGGAGAGACAGAGCACGAGCGAGAGGGAGGGAGAGAGAGAGAGAGAGGGAGGGAGGGAGGGAGAGAGAGAGAGAGAGAGAGAGAGAGATGGAGAGAGAGAGGGGGAGAGAGAGAGAGAGAGATGGAGAGAGAGAGGGGGAGGGAGAGAGAGAGAGAGAGAGATGGAGAGAGAGAGGGGGAGAGAGAGAGAGAGAGAGAGATGGAGAGAGAGAGGGGGAGGGAGAGAGAGAGAGAGAGAGAGAGAGAGAGAGAGAGATGGAGAGAGAGAGGGGGAGAGAGAGAGAGAGGGGGAGAGAGAGAGAGAGAGAGGGAGAGAGAGAGAGAGATGGAGAGAGAGAGATGGAGAGAGAGAGGGGGAGGGAGAGAGAGAGAGAGAGAGAGAGAGAGAGAGAGAGATGGAGAGAGAGAGATGGAGAGAGAGAGGGGGAGGGAGAGAGAGAGAGAGAGAGAGAGAGAGAGAGAGAGGGGTTGTCATAGACCATGCAAGATGTGGTATTCTGGGGCCATTAAATATTGAAATTGTTCCCGTACCTTTTCAGATTTTTGATAAATTTGCTGGTGGGCTGGAAGAGATGCCTGAGGCTTTTAGACACCGAGTGTTTCCTGTTTGACGGGGCTTTGCACTGTTCTAAACAGACAGACAGAGAGAGAGAAAACTAGTTAGAAACTCTTGCACTGTGGAATAAAACAGAGGAGGAGTTCAGAACAACAGAGATGTGAAGTTTTCAACTTTAGATGAAATGGGTAAACATTTCTGACAGGGATTCCTCAAGGTAGAGCTTTTCTAGGGCCCTATTACTTTAGATTCAGCAAGGAAGTTGCCGGTTGGACTTACTAAATGCATATAAAGTGCATATGAAACATCAGCACAGAAATTAAAGGAGGAAGTGACAGTAAGACAAAATACACATGTTAAAAATACATTCTCTGAAAAACCCAAATATTTTATGCAGTGATGTGTCTAAAACAAGATCAATCTAATATATCTTGTTTTAAGGATTTTTAGATGTTTTTACAGGAAAACAATATAAAAATGATTATCAATAATGTGATTTTTGCCCTAATATCAAAGATCTTACTAGAAAAAATGATGATCCAACGTGAATTTCCTTGATAATAAATATGATGGTGTCTGGTAACATGTGCATGTAAAATGGCTAGAAATAGCATTTTAGCTTAGCATAAAGCTAACAATTTACACAAGGTTTATTTCTATTTCTTCTGCTCCAAACGTACTTCAAACGTACTTCAAACGTACTTCTCTGTCTGCTCGTATGACTGTAACATCATAAGAAAGTGTTTCACCGCTGCTCAAATGCACTTTGGATCATTTATATGTATAAATGTTTTCCATCTGAAAGGACTAAATATTAAATGACACAAATGACAATAAAATGCAAAGTAATCAGTAATCAAAATACTTTTTGAATGTAACTGTATTCTAAATATCAATGATTTAAATTGTAACTGTAGTGGAAATACAGTTCCCACAACAAAAAATGGTGTTACCCCGGTAACATGTAAAACATATGGTTTTACCCTGGTAAAATGTAAAAAAAAATTTTGGTATTACCATGGTAACGTAAAAAAAACCATGGTATTACCCTGGTAACATGTAAAACATGGTTTTACCATGGTAACTTGAACAAAAACATGATATTGCCCTGGTAACATGTAAATCATATGGTTTTACTCTGGTAACATGTACAAAACGTGATATTACCCTAGTAACGTAAAAGATTTTGGTATTACCATGGTAACATGTAAAGAAATCTTGGCATTACCCTGGTAACATGTAAAACATATGGTTTTATCCTGGTAACATGTACAAAACGTGATATTACCCTAGTAACTTGTACAAAAAAACATGGTGTTACACAGGTCACTTGTAAAAAAAATTAAAAAAAAGTGGTATTACCCAGGTAACATGTACAAAAACATGCTGTTACCCTGGTAACACACACAGGAAAAAAAAACATGCTTTTACCCTGGTAACACAAAAAAAAAAATATGCTGTTACCCTGGTAACATAAAAAAACATGCCGTTACCCTGGTAACACACACACAAAAAAACCATGCCGTTACCCTGGTAACGCACACAAAAAAAAACCATGCCGTTACCCTGGTAACGCACACAAAAAAACATGCTGTTACCCTGGTAACACACACAAAAAAAACATGCTGTTACCCTGGTAACACACACAAAAAAACATGCTGTTACCCTGGTAACACACACAAAAAAACATGCTGTTACCCTGGTAACACACACAAAAAAACATGCTGTTACCCTGGTAACACACAAAAAAAACATGCTGTTACCCTGGTAACACACACAAAAAAAACATGGTGTTACCCTGGTAACACACACAAAAAAAAACATGGTATTACCCTGTATCGCAAAAGATTTTGGTATTACAATAGTACCATGGTAACATGTAAACAAAACTTGGTATTACCCCGGTAACATGTACAAAATAGTGGTATTAGATTGGTAAGTTGTACAAAACAAATGGTATTACCATGCTATGTGTTGGTGCATTTTTGTTAGTGTTGTGAGTGATTTCTGTCATGTGTAACTATGCTTGGCTTAAACCAACAATAGACACACACACACACACACACACACACACACACACACAAAAGTGAATAAATGAGAGTGGGGTTAACAGTCAAGGCTAATTCATCTCCCTTAACTGACAGTAAAGTAAACCCTCAGTCCTGACGCCCTAAAAAATAACAAACAAGACCCCCAGAGTCGACCCCACAAGACACACACACACTTTCAGTCCATTCGGGGTCCAAACCTCTGGAATATGAACTCAGCAGTTGTTTAAAGGGGTTGAAATGTTTGAGGTGGTGTTTTCAGTGGCTCTCAGTGAATGTGGGGGGTTCTGGGTGAGTAAGTAGGTTTTTACCGTGGCATGTGCAGTGACGATGTGCCCCTTTAAGTTGCACCAGGAGAAGCTCTAACGCCTCATTCATGCCCCTCTGGCGAGATGATAGCCCGTCCACATCCCTCCAACCTAATGACAGAGAGAAAGAGATATAAAACCTGTGCATTCATCGTGGATAAAAACAACAGATACACATGATAAAAAGTGTGACAGATTTTTCCGAAGTTCTGAAAGCACTCTTAAAGATTTTCAGGCTAACCTTACATCACGTTTATATTAAAACAATACAAATTTAATTTTGCATTAAAAAACAATAACAAATCAGATGATGCTATGGTGTCGTGTGTGGTTGGCAGGGTGCTGCTATTCAGTTGCAAATTTATTATAAATGGTTGTTAAGAATATATACTCTATCCATCTATCTATCTATCTATAAAGAACCAATTCATACGAGCCACTTGGAAGGATTCAGTCGAAGAACTGGTTTATAAAAGTGATTTGGAATGATTCAGTAAAAGAACCGATTCATTAGAGTGATTTGGAATGATTCAGTCGAAGAACCGATTCATTAGAGTGATTTGGAATGATTCAGTCGAAGAACCGATTCATTAGAGTGATTTGGAATGATTCAGTCGAAGAACCGATTCATTAGAGTGATTTGGAATGATTCAGTCAAAGAACTGGTTTATAAAAGTGATTTGGAATGATTCAGTCAAAGAACCGGTTCATAAAAGTGATTTGGAATGATTCAGTAAAAGAACCGGTTCATAAAAGTGATTTGGGAAGATTCAGTCAAAGAACTGGTTCATAAAAGTGATTTGGAATGATTCAGTCAAAGAACTGATTCATAAAAGTGATTTGGAATGATTCAGTCAAAGAACTGGTTCATAAAAGTGATTTGGAATGATTCAGTCAAAGAACTGGTTCATAAAAGTGATCTGGAATGATTCAGTCAAAGAACTGATTCATAAAAGTGATCTGGAATGATTCAGTCGAAGAACTGATTCATAAAAGTGATTTGGAATGATTCAGTCAAAGAACTGATTCATAAAAGTGATTTGGAATGATTCAGTCGAAGAACTGATTCATAAAAGTGATCTGGAATGATTCAGTCAAAGAACTGATTCATAAAAGTGATCTGGAATGATTCAGTCGAAGAACTGGTTCATAAAAGTGATCTGGAATGATTCAGTCAAAGAACTGATTCATAAAAGTGATTTGGAATGATTCAGTCAAAGAACTGATTCATAAAAGTGATTTGGAATGATTCAGTCGAAGAACTGATTCATAAAAGTGATCTGGAATGATTCAGTCAAAGAACTGATTCATAAAAGTGATCTGGAATGATTCAGTCGAAGAACTGGTTCATAAAAGTGATTTGGAAGGATTCAGTCAAAGAACTGGTTCATAAAAGAGATTTGTTAATGTTAGTTCATATAAATACAATTGCTCATTGTTAATTCATGTTAGCTCATAGTGCATTAATTAATGTTAAATTATACAACTTTTGATTTAAAAAATGTATATGTTGACATTAAAATGAACCAATTAATAAAGAATTAATAAATGCTGTAAAAGTTTTGTTTATTATTAGTTCATGTTAACTAATGTTGTTAACAAATGGAAATGTATTGTTAAGTGTAACCATTTTTTAAAATCATTATATGCAATTTAAACCGCAAGCGTATAACGGGCATTTCCCATAGCGCTGAAGATTTAACAGTGGTGCAGGAGACACTGACTATACTTCCAGGTTTTCCATGACTCCATGTGATATTCTGGTCCCTAATTCAGTGCAAGCCTATGGGATCTCTTCATCACTTTATTGTCCACCAGGCAAAACTCCTAAATCTGATCTCTTGTAAAAGTGACATCACACCTCTCC